>PVJN01000856.1:0-168059 GCA_004026805.1 Lasiurus borealis
AATGGATGACCTGAGAATAATTCATACAAAATGATTTTATAATAGTTGATGGCATCTTGTTCCCCCACTCTCCCTCTCTCCACACACACACACACACACTCACACACATACCACATACACACATGCTGCACACACATTGGATTTAAGAGTCCCAGAAAGAGCAACCCTGGGTTGCTTTTGTAGGGACAGAAAGAAAGAAAGAATAAGTTATATTTCCAATCCCAGTTAATCCTTTATTCTGAGAGTTACGAATGTATCTGTCCCACAGGGATTCTAGAAAAATACATTATTACATTTTATTATTCAGTATTCATTCACTATTCATAATTTTAGTTTCAAATTGATTTGTGCAGTTTAAAGAGTCCACTTTAGGTATAAAATATGGAGAATGTGGATAATATGTACTACTTGTCACCTCCCAATTGTTTCTCAGTGGGCATGTCATGTTTCTGTTCAGTACTGGTGGGGTCATCCCCAAATTACTTTCTTTCCAATCATGTTTTTTTCTTTGTAGGCTGCCCCAACTATCTCCATGTGGGAACTGCCTCCTGTCCTCTAGGCCTTTGAGACTGTCAACCATTTTGTTATATTAATTGTCTGTTGTTTTATTCTTATTTTTTACTAGAGGCCTGTTGCATGAAGATTTGTGGAATAGGCCTTTCTTCCCCTGGCTGCCTGTTTTCCTCTGGCACCCAGGACCCAGGCCTTTGCTTTGGCCATGGCCTTTCATCTTTTCTCTGGCTGGAGTCTTTGCTCCAGCTGGAGTGCTGTTTATGTAGCTCCCTCTGCCCACCGCCTTCCTCCTCATAGCAGGTGTCCCACCTTGCCAGGCCACTCCATGCCTGCATGTGTGCTGCCCAGAGGACTGGAGCAGCTGAAAGGTAGGGCCGCCACCATCTTTGTTGAATGAATTTGCATACTCTTTCCCAATTGGCTGGTGGGCATCACAAAGTGACAATCAATTTGCATATCTCTTTTATTAGTGTAGCTGGTTCTCAGGAGAATTTAGAATCCCTATGAATGAAGAAAGATAATAAACAGTTTGGTCTTAGGGTCAAAATATTCCCCAAAGAATGAGACTTTTATATTGCCTGATGACATGGGTTGGCATAGCTGTTTTCTTATGCTAAATATATCACTCTATCCTTATTACTTTTACTTTATCACCAAAGTTTCAATCTATTGTTCTAACATAAAATAGACCTGTATTATAAAAAACTACCTCTTCATTTTCAAGCTTCATATATAGGTACCTCTTTCTGTATTCAAATCCCCCAGAAATACAGAAAAAGAAGAGAGTAAGTGAGGAAGTCTTTTTTTTCTTCCACATATATATAATCATTTGGTATTTGACTTTTAGTTTTATAAGGACATCTTCAGGAACACTTACTACTCAAGAAAGGCCCTATACTATGTTAAGAAGAAATTTATTCCATATGTCTTTGAAGACTTATATTGTTACATTTAGAAAGTTGTTTTATTATTTAACATTAACTCAGAATGATACACATTTTTTATTTATTGAAATATTTTCACCATGGTACAACTTCATATTATGTATTAAATTTGGTTCTAACTTGTCTTCTTGTAGAAGAATTTTTTGTTACACAATTCTGTATAAGTCCAACTCACGTATAATGATTTATTTTTGCCAGCTCAATTTTCTAGTTATTATAGACTGCTCACATTTTTTCATGTTGCTCATAACAAACAGTGCTTGGTCAGATAATTACTGTGCTAGATGCTGGTAAATGTGGCAACACAATTAGCTTCAAAGAAAGTTAGTATAATATCCCATCTTAGTTCATTACAAACCTATTGGATTCCCTATGGAAACATAAAGAGTCAGACTGAGCGGGTGTAGGAATAATTCCAACATTGTAATTGCTTTTCTATTAGTTGTCACCACTATAGAAAAGTGGTTAAGAATTAAGTGTGTTCTTCATAAAAATGATTAGGCTATTAACTGTGCAATCTCTTTTTTTGAGTTGTTTTTATGATTATCTGATAAATCAACTTTGTTATTTTGTGGGACATTTAATTTAAAAGCTCTATCACACCTCTACAAACCTAGAAAAGTAAACTAATTCCAACCTTCAATTTAATTAATCAAAAATAAAAAGCCGTGTTGTTGTTTTTTCTTTATATTTCAAATGCAATGGGAAATAATTAATTTCTCCATAAAAATAAAGCTTTTATTTCTAATAATCACTATGTTTTTTTTAATTTCTAAAAAACACTGTAGTGTTAGTCACATTATTTTTCGTGTATTATAACAAATCATAAAAATAATTGAATATTAAAAATCTCTGGATGCAATTTTTTAGGAGGTGCACTATTTTAAAATCAGCTAATATCTAAAATACGTATCTGGTTTGAAAAATTTAGATTTGTAAATTTTACTTTAATTATCAGTTTCTTATGAATATTAATTGATTATATTACATTTAATTCCTCTATTCAGACGGAATAGCAATTTAAATCTTTCTCCATTTTTATTACATTATTTCAACATTGGAATGAGTTCCACTTAGAAGGAAACCTATTTTATCTGTGTAAATTGAAAACGATTTTGCATTGGTTTTATCTGTGCACATAATCAAAATGGAATTATCTTCCAAGTTTCAGTGCCTCTTAGTATGGAATGGATAAGCAGGAATTCAGTTACTGTGTTTGATAAGATTGCACATTTGCTTTGTGTTTGTTGTGTGATGTTGGGTTAAAGCAAAGTTTATTAAACATGGTTCCCAACTGTTCAATGGCTCTCATTGAGGATAAATGCTATGCACATACACATAAATGTCATAGTACATCTGTAAGAGTGCTTTTTCTCTTTCTTCTTTTTTCTTTCTTCTTCCCTCTTCTCTCTCTCTCTCTCTCTCTCTCTCTCTCTCTCTCTCTCTCTCTTTCTCTCCCCCCCCCTCAGATTATTTCTGTTTGTGTGATATTAAATACAGACCTTCAATTTATGTTTTCAATGAAGAAAAAGTTTTCAGGGCTTTAATGTTTCACTGAGCACAAGCTTAAATATTAAAATAATAATATAGTTCTACATTCTTCTGAAAACTCTTTGTTTAGAGGAAGGAAATCATCTGTCCTCTAGTGCTACCACAGATGCTGTTAACCTTTCATGAACCAGGAGTCTTGGGTCACAGAGGATAGGATAATAGAAGCAGTTCCATATTCAGTACTTCCCTTCTTTTTAGTGTCTCTTCCCTTAGTCCATTTATTATCTTTGTCAATAAGAAAAAGGGCATGGTAGGACAAATATATTAAGCTCTTTGGTTTGGCTGCTATACTAAGTGGGTGGCCGAATAAATCAGAAAATGTATCCCTAATTCCACTTTATTTTTTATTTGAACTCCTGTTGTCTCAGAAAGCAGCTGAAACTCTCAAGCTGAGAATGTGTAGCATGAACTGCTACCATCACAAGGCTGCTCTAACCTGGGCAGCCTCTGTTACTGCTTATTTCCCATCACTATTTACAGGAGGCTGGGCATTCACTTAGAAAACCTCCTTTGGAAGAAACTCCTTGGATTTAGACGTTGTGGGATGTTCCCTTCCTCAGGTGGTTAAAGGAAAAGCTTCTCTCCTCCCCACACCCCTCAACTAAGGCAGCGTGAATTATCTTAGGATAATCCCTCCCAAAACTTGGGCTGAGAGAAAAAGGCATCCTATTTCTGGAGTAGATGTTTATTAAGCCATTCCTGTAGATGAATGCAAAAGAGTTGTTAACCCTCAACAATATGGGTTTTAAACCAAGCAAGAAGTGCATGGCTGTCTCCTGTCTCCATGGTTTTGCAAGTCTACTTTTGGATGGAGCCCATGATGGGGCCACCAAGAGCCACATTAAAACAAACAAACACTTGACACATTGAGCCCTTTGCCCTTCTTCCTGGTCCTTCTGTCCATGATTCCACTTTCATACCAGTCAGAAACAAAAAAAAAGGGGGGGGAGTAGAAAATGAATTGAATGAAAAATAAAATTGAATTCATGACCTCTCTTCTCGCAGGCAAGTCTACAAACCATTAGACCCACCTGAGCAAAGTACCTGTCATTTCAAACCCAAGAAGGAAGTGTACCTGACTTAGAGCACCATGGATGCAGTAACAGAGTAGAAGGAGATCTGATGAAGAGGCTCTCTGCAAGCAGCTAAACTAGTTACCACAGTATTTTTAGGCCCTGGGAGGGAGAAGAATGAAACCATTTTCTGTTTATACCCTACCTGGTTCAGCCCATTCACAACCATTTCCTCACTTTGGACATAAACTCTCTCATCTTCTCATTCATTCCCTTGTCTTTTGGTAATAGTCCTGGTTTTCATTTTAGGTCATCCCAGCTAAAATCTCATGTTTCAAGGAAAATAAACTCCTTCACTGACTCGAAAAAGGAGGCATTTGATTTAGGCCCAAATATTTCAGCATAAGCTCATCTCCTGGACATATTATTAGCTCAAAATGAGCAGTGAGCAGGCGTCTGTGACTTAGTCTCCTGGTTCAGGTTGAAGTCTAGGATGGCAGGGCAGCTGCAAGGATCTCCAAATCCAACCAGGCTGCTCCCTTTTGTTCCTGCCTCTGCCTGTGATGGCCTCAGCAGGTAGGCCTCCTCCTGGCTCTCCACCCAATGTAGTATCCTGCCCATTGGGCTTGTGTGTGCTTGATCCATTAGAGATAAGAATATTTCATTTCTCTTTCTAAGCTAAGGATTGACAGAGAGATTGGCGAGTATAATTAAATGTCTCTTTCCAGAAAATCTTAGAGTACCATCAGCTCAACTGTTACAGAGTTAGTCTGCTTGAGTCTTCAGGAATTGCTTGATATTTAAAGATAAAAATGATGAAGGAGCTAACATTGTTTGTTTTCACAGTCAGGGTGATAAAGACCTCAAAGAGACATGAAGGACTCAGCATATGTCCCACTCAGAGTGGGACTGAATACAAGAACAGTTTCTGGAAGATCTCCATCACCAGTTGGAGTATTCAATAGTGTTTGGATATTTCTGCGTAAATAGCATTTCGAATACAATGTTACTTCCATACTCTTTTCTGTATGGTGGCAAAAAACAAACAAATAAAAAACATCCAGCTTTTTGGAATGGAAGCTTTGGAGCTTTGATCCAAATTGCAAGGTAAATGACAATTAAAGATTGTTATGAAACTGCTGAGATCTGTGTGATCTGTATTATATTACATTACATTGTATTGTACTATATTATCTCTCTCCAAACAGAACTTGAACCAGAATAGCCAATACAAGTTGTTTATATATCAGCCAACTCACTTACACTTTTCCAAGATGCAAGGTAAGCAACCATGAAATCCCTACTGACAAAAGCAGTTTACCCCTCTTTTCAAGTTCATGTCACATTCAGGAATTGGATGAATGATTTATGTTAGTTCAACTTGCTAATATTTTGAACTTTAAACTTTATTTTTCTGATGACAAGGAAATTTTTCATAATAGTTTGGATCAAAGCAATCTAAATAACTTATTGTAAAACTGAAGCAAAGTTGATGATTTCACTTACAAAGGATTCTACCACCCCCAAGTTAAAAATTTATCTTCTGCATTTGAGTACTAACAATGTTGTTTTCAAAGGAGCAAAAAAATATGAACTATTTTCCTATAGTTTTAAAAATAAAGTTTAACTAGTTTTACTTTTTTATTATGGTAATAAACAGAAAATTACATAATATTTGGAAGTTGACTTTAAATCACTGTGTAACCTACAATATTTAATGTTTAAATTCTCCACAAATTACTACATTTATCAATAAATGATTAGTGCATTGTAGAAAGAGAAATATATTGAAGTATGAGAAATACATATTCTGTGTTTTTATAACCTAAAAAGCTAATGAATGTGGTGACATTTTAAAGGAAACAATAGCAAAAATGTTCTCGCCCTGTAATCAAGATGCTGTCTTCATACTTAGAAGTTAGACTTTCTAGCACTGTGAAATTCTTAGATGAAGATGTTAGAGTGGAAATATACCCTATAGCATATGAAATGTTTTTTATATGGTAATAATCTGAAAACATGGTGAAAATGTGTCATCCCTGACTCAAGTAGATCCAACAAGATTGAGTATGGTGTTTGTTGAGATATAAAGGAAGACACCTATTCTGTCTTATCAGGGGTTTTCTGCAGGTGCGGCTTCCTCCTAATCCCCCTTGATATAAGGAAGACATGGAGAGTTCTTGAAAGGACTGCAGTTTGACAATTTGAGTTGCATTTTCTGTTACTTATAAATGGATGTCTCTTAATTGGTAGGTCATTTTAAAATCTAAAAATTGCACCATATGTTGTCATCCGTGCTATATTTTTCTATAGGTTTTTATTCATTGATATAACCTGAGGCTATATAAGTGTATCTATTTATAAAGAAAACAAAAAGACTCTAGGTAATAAAATAGTCTTAACAAGATTATTATAAAATTTCCTGAGTATTATGAGTAATAAATAGTAATGTCTTTTAATTTCTTTATAGTTTATGCTATTGACATGTAGTATCATGATCAGTTTTAAAGATGAGAGAGACAGATATTACTCAAGAGAATAAATTAATAGCCATATCTACTCCAAAATAATTTTCTAAAAATTGCATTTGTGTTCTAGTTACTTTTTCAGGGAATGAACTTTTATTTGGGAATACAATCATATGGAAAGATTTGTCAAATTATATTTCTTTGTAGAAAGCTTGGCTACCTTGAGATGATCTTTGTAACATAGTTGCGATACTGTTGTAATTAAGTAGTTATTAATAACAGGCAAGGCATGTCATTTTGACAGTCTCACCAGGAAGCTAAAGCTTTACACTTCCAAGTGAACCACTGGGCTATTCCCTGCAGATCACTGGGGGAAGGGACCAGAAAGAGAGGAGAATAGACCTGTGCCCAGTAAAGTTGGGATGATTTTGGGAAGCTACTTGCCTGTCACACCTTGAAACAGGTCATTGACCAGAATGGTCATGACCTCTGGAAGGGCACAGAATTTGGGATATTCCATCCCCTGAACAAAGGAGTTCACTCTCTTGGCTCCTTTGGAATTATCATTGCTTATGGTGAGCCTTCTTGTCTCTCCTGCACTTTCCCATATGGCTCATGGCCATGTGGATTTACACACAATGGACCAATAGAATGTTGCTAGCTTGATGCTGGACTTGACTCAGTGTGGACTCAACTCAAACATGGAAAGAAAACTTTGGAGGAGAAACCAAGATGGCAGTATAGGTAAACACTTGAACTTGCAGCCTTGCACAACAACTTCAAAACTACAACTAAAAGACAAGAAACGCAGGAAGGCTGGTAAGTGGAAATTCTACAACTAGAAGGAAAGAGAAAGGCACACTGAGACTCAGAGGAGCTATAGAAGTAAAGTGCAGAGTACAGAAGCGCGCATGCAGAGAGGGGTGGCAACTAAGTATGTAGCTGGCTTTTTCAATCCAGAGAGAGACACAAGCTCTCTACTGCTCTGAACCCCAGTTTCAGGCAAGACTCTGGGGACCCAGACTCATACAGGGAGAAATTTGACTGTCTGATTGCTGCTGGAACTCAAGGGCGGCTTTTTCTTAGAGGTACTTGCAGTGATTACCAAGGGACACAGAGACCCAAGGGCTTCTTAGGGCATCAGCCCTGCCCTAAGACTACATCCCACCCAAGCTGTATGAATGGGCTGGTCCTTTGAAATCTAAACTTACTTAGCAAACTGCAGCTGAGTCAGAGAACACAAAACATTCACAAGAAGGTCCAAGGCCCTGCAGCAGCTTGCATTGTTTCACAGCTGGGCCTCATCTGGGTACCTCCAAAACCCAAACAAAGAAGAGGAATCTTCAGATCTCTTTGTAGTTCCTGCTCAGTGGCCTCAGGCAGAGGTTAAATTTGCACCTCCTTGGAGATCCAAGAGCCAGTGTACTCAGGAGTTAGAGTATGACCATCCAGATTATAACTACACAGATTCATAAGGGACACACTCAGGAGGGCAGATTCAGTGAGCACCAAAGCCCCACTGAACCAAGTCTCACCTCATAAGGGTGTCTCCTGCACAAAAGTTCTTCCATTGTAGACACAGTTGATCCTCACAGCCAATTGGCCTGGAGGTCAATTCCTCCTAGTGACACCAATAACGATCAAGGCTTAACTACAATCGGACTGTGCACACAGTCTGCAAAGAAGTACACCAAGAGTGTCCACCTTAGGTAACTGGGGAGACTGAGCATTTGGGCCTTATAAGACACCTAGTACACAAACCACTCTAATAATTCAAGGAAGCAGCCAAAATGTGGAGACAAAAAAACAGATAACAAATTAAAGAAATGGAGGAAAGCAAACTATTGGATATAGAGTTCAAAAATACGGTTATAAGGTTTTTCAAGAATTTTCTAGGAAAGGCTGATAAAGTTAGTGAGACCCTCAAGGATATGAAAAAGGATCAACTAGAAATTATGCATACACTGACTGAAATAAAAAGTAATATACAGAGATCCAAGAGCAGACTAGAGGATTGCAAGAATCAAGTCAAGGATTTGAAATACAAAGAAGCAAAAAACACCCAACTGGAAAAGCAAAAAGCAAAAAAGAATCCAAAAATATGAAGATAGTATAGGGAGCCTCTGGGACAACTTCAAGTGTATCAACATCCGAATTATGGGGGTGCCAGAAAAAGAGAGAGAGCAGGATACTGAAAACCTATTTGAATAAATAATGACAGAAAACTTCCTCCACACGGTGAAAGAAATAGATTTATAAGTTCAAAAAGTGCATATTAATACCCAGCAAAGCTATCATTCAGAATCTCAGATAAAGAGCTTCACAGATAAGAAAAAGTTAAAGGAGTTCATCACCACCAAATCAGTATTATATGGAATGCTGAAAGGTATGCTTTAAAAAGAGGCAGAAGAAGAAAAAGGTAAAGATAAAAATTATGAACAACAAATACATATCTATCAACAAGTAAATCTAAAAATCAAGTGAATGAAAAAATCTGATGAACAGAATAAACTAATGAATATAGTAGAATCAGGGGCATAGAAAGGGAGTGGACTGAAAATTCTCATGGGTAAAGGGGTGTGGGGTGGGGGGAGAGACTGGACAAAAAATTCTACACCTGTGGATGAGGATAGTGGGAAAGAGGGTAAGGGCAGAGGGTGGGGTGGGTACTGGGTGGAGGGGAGCTATGGAGGAAAAAAGAGGAACAATTTTAATAATCAATCTGAACAATAAAGATTTATTTAAAAAAGAAAAGAAAACTCTGGACAATTGCTTTGCTTCTAGCTCTACTGAAACCGTAGATATACTTCTTCTATGACTGGATGAGGAGAATGGGACTTTGAAACTCAGGAATGTACTTCCATGCAAATAAAAATCACTCATCCTTCTATATAGGGGATCACATTTTTTTTTGTCTCAAAATAATGTAAGGGCACCTCCTCAAAGCACCCAGTGGGCCAGAGGAAACCCTGATTTCTCTGATAATAGTTGGCCAAGAGTTAGTAGAGGTACATAATCTAGGTTACTGGGAAAAGCCATTTTGAGGTCCATTTACAACTGCTTATCTTTTAGAAATCAATACATTTATCTATTGAACAGTTTATATAGAAAATGTATAACTAGGTTGCAATTTAGAACCTATAGTCTTTCTGAGAGTCCAATCCCATCTTATCACTTGGTTGATAACCTCTCTTTTGAAATGTAAGTATTTTATATGTTATGAGCCTTGGGTATACTCTCAGAAGATAGTAATAAGTAATAGCAGCCACCCATAGAACAGATTCTTATTTTTTTTCTCACTTTCCTTAATGTTGTAGGTATTGATTTGACTCCTAAAAGCTTCTAAAAAATATTGATTGGTTCTTTTAAGCTTCTCCTTCCTTTCTCAATCTTTATTCCCATATCCCTCTCTGCTGCTATCTGGCAATGGCTCTTTTTGTTTTAATCCATTCTGAGACTAAGCTATGCTTATCCTAGAGTTTTAGTCCTTTTTACCATACCTAAGTGCTTGTGATGGTTGTGGAGCTTTCAAAGTAGTTATTTACAGAAGTTATTTAGCAGAACACTGGGAAGTATATATAGGGAACTCTTTCTGAGGGAATAAATAATTGAAACATAAGTTTGACTCAAGATCAATGGACGAAATCCATCAATGGTATAATTGTGAACAGAGAATATATTATCTCTCTCAACAATCCTCTGATCATGGAAGTTGAATTTATGTTTTAACAACAGGTGATGGACTATAAAAAGTGGGGGGAAAGCACCAAATATCTTGTATTTGTATTTCCTCAAAAGAAAATGATAGTGTAAGGAGAATCCAAGATGGCGGCATAGGTAAACACCTACACTGCTGCCTTGCACAACAATTTCAAAACTACAACTAAAAGACAGAACGGACATCATCCAGAACCACAGGAAAGCTGGCTGAGCGGAAATTCTACAACTAGAAGGAAAGAGGGGGGCTCATAGAGACCCAGAGGAGCTGTAAAAAGCTGAGGTATGGAGATGCATGTGTGAAGAGAGCCAGTGATGGCGAACCTGGCTGGCTTTCTCTGGCAGGAGGGAGACGGAGACTCTCAAATGCATTGAAATCTTTATCCTATGACACTAAACCCCAGATCCAGCCAAAACTCATCCGGTGGGAGTTTGGACTGTGAAGGGGAAGAAGTGCACAAAAATTTAGGGGAGTCGCAAAAGATCAGAAGTCTGGTGGTGTGCATGGCACTGCGCTCAGAGGACCGACTGCTGATTGTGCCACTGGCTTTCAGAAGTGGGCAGGAGACAGACCCTCCCAACTGTGCCACTTCTAACTCCACTAAACCCCAGTTTCGGGCAAAACCCTGGGGACCCAGACTCGTGTAGTCCCAGAGCACATGGGGGCCAGAGGAACAGCAGTCAAGAGGCACTGCAAAAGAGGGCCTGCGTGCACAGGGACTGCTCCAGTGATTACCCAGTCACATGAGACTAAGGGGCAGTGGAGGGTGGGGCCGACTGGAAGGCAAGGCAGTCCCTTCAGCCCTGAGACTCCACCCATCCCAAGCTCAACAGAGAGGCTTTTGCAGTTTTTCAAGTCTGGTATCATAAGGCTGAAACCAACACAGAAATTATCCCAGAATAGTGAAAATGCCGAGACAAGGGAAGGGATCACAAACAAAAGAAATGGAGGAAAACAAATGACTGGATCTAGAGTTCAAAACCATACTTATAAAGTTTTTCAAGAATATCCTAGAAAAGTTGGACAAAGTTAGTGAGACCCAAGAGGAGATGAAAAAGGACCAACTAGAGATGTAAAAGATCCAACTAGAGATGGAAAGGGACAAAATAGAGATGATAAAGGACCAAATAGAAATTAAACATACATTGACTGAAATAAAAAATATTATACAGAGACCTAACAGCAGACTAGTTTAAAGCAAGAATCAAGCCAAAAATTTGAAATATAAAGAATCAAAAAACACTCAACTGGAAAAGCAAGAAGAGAAAAGAATCCAAAAATGTGAAGATAATGTAAGGAGCCTCTGGGATAGCCTCAAGTGTACCAACATCAGAATTGTGGGGGTGCCAGAAGAAGAGAGAGAGCAAGGTACTGAAAACCTGCTTAAAGAAATAATGACTGAAAACTTCCCACATCTGGTAAAAGAAATAGACTTACAAGTCCAGGAATCACACAGAAAGCCATATAAAAGGAATCCAAAGAGGACTACACCAAGACACATCATAATTAAGATACCAAGATCAAAGGACAAAGAAAGAATATTAAAAGCAGCAAGAGAAAAACAATTAATTACCTACAAGGGAGCACCCATATGACTATCAGCTGATTTCTCAACAGAAACGATGCAGGCCAGATGGGAGTGGCAAGAAATATTCAACGTGATGAATAGCAAGAACATACAACCAAGAATACTCTATCCAGCAAAGCTATCATTCAGAATTGAAGGGCAGATAAAGAACTTCCCACATAAGAAAAAGCTAAAGGAGTTCATCAACTCCAAACCAGTATTATATGAAATGCTGAAAGGTAGTCTTTTAGAAGAGAAAGAAGAAAAAGGTAAAAGACAAAAAATTATGAACAACAAATACATATCTATTAACAAGTGAATCTAAAAATTAAGTGAATTAAAAATTTGATCAACAGAATAAACTGCTGAATATAATAGATTTAGGAGCACAGAAAGGGAGTGGACTCATAATTCTCAGGGGGAAAGAGGGAGGGGTGTACAGGGAGTGACTGGACAAAAATCACACACCTATGGACTCATCAATGTGGGGGGAGGTTAAGGGTAGAGGGAGGAGTGGGAGTAGGGTGGAGGGGAGCAATGGAGGGGAAAAAAGAGTGACAAATGTAATAATATGAATAATAAAGATTTAATTAAAAAGAAAAAAAAGAATATGATAGTGTAATAATAGTAGAATCAGGGGCATATGGCTTCTACTCTGAAAGGGACTCTGCTAGACCTTTATCTAAGGATTACAAGAATGTCTAGGCTTCATACATGAAGGACATTAATACCTTTAATATTGACATAAGTAGACATTGGACACTGTCACCCTTGATTCAGCCATTAGCAGTCAGTGATGGTATTAATGTAGATAGACACTGTCAAGGGCATTTGGTGGACAATGAAAGCCTCAATTGCAATTTAATAGAGATATACAGAAAGAGAGAAGTAAAGAGTAGATTTCATATTGTGCTTGTGAGGATTGTATCTTTGCAAATTGTGAAACAGCCTCTAGGGATTCTGCAGAGAATAAAGTGAGATAATATTTATTAATAATATATGTGGAATACCTAATATATGGTAGGCACTAGGCTAAGTTCTTAACATTTAATCTTACCAAAACTCCATGATGTAGGTACTAAAATTATTTTCCCATTTTACCATGAAAATGATGGAGCTATTTAATACCTTGCCCAAAATTGTTTAATATGTGACAGAGCTGGAAATAGAAGCAAGAAAATTAACAAGTGTGTGTGCACTCGCACACACACACACACAGCAAGAAAGGTCCACTCCTTTATTAAAAACTTGTACTTTTTACAACTATCAAGATTCCTGTGCTCTGTGGGACTACTACTGTGGCACTACTACTGTGACACTAATTTTTACATCAAGATAAGGATGAATTTTGAAATTTTGGTTTATTTAATAGGTATACAAACAAGTTTATGGAATTAAAGAATCAACTATACCTTTAGTTTGGTAAATATGCCTTTAGCTAGGTGGGTAAAATATGACCTTTCACTTATCTCATCTGGTGATATTATTTTAGCCCCATCGTAGAGATCAAAAAGTAACTTTTTTTCTCCTCTGGAGGCTGAGAGTACATTTATTCATTTATCAGGTCAAAACAGTTGTTTTAAAGGTCTGCTACCCTATGCCATACATGATAGGAACATGAATGCAGTGGCAAACAAAGATGGGATAGAAGCTCTTCTGGGTGAATGTCTTTCTATATCTTTTTAGCCTGTAACCAGGAGCTAAGGAGTTGTGAACAGTGGCTAATTGATTGATTAGCAGTTTCAAAGAGAAGTGTTTTGAGCTGCTAAAAATTCTGTGACTCACAGCTAAAGAACTAGCAGAGGGTGCCTTAACAATAATTAACATGTACTACAGGATCTGATGTATCTTTATCTCCTTATCTTCTGCTTATTTCTGTGTTCTATTGTCTTATCTTTCTGTACACGTCTTCCATACTATTTCTCTTCCACTCCTTTTCTCTTAATTAAATAGGATGTAGTTAAATAAGTATCCTTATTAGTTTTTCTTTCCCTCATTGTCCCAGAAGGCTGACGGATAGAGATATATGTGTAATATATGTTATATATTTATATATATTTTATTTTTCAAATCTAGAGGAACGAGTAAGTTTTTTGAGCAGAAGAGTTCTTATCTTCAGCCAAGAGGGTACTACCACATGGCGAGGCATCCAGCTGCCACCTGGAGTGGGGGATGCAGCAGGGATATTGGTGATCCCCCAAAGCCAACAAAGGGATCCATGTGAGAAAGGGACAGCTTTCAACACATGTTAGTGCCATAAAGAACTGAAGCCAAATTTCCACATTACCCATTACTGAGAAGTTAGTTAACAATACTTTACTCCTCCATTTCCTGCCTATTTCCTGAAGGTAAAGAAAAAAGACAATTTATAAACTTCTCCCCCAAATGAAGGAAAACGGAAGGTTTTAACTCTAAACCAATATTGCAGTTTTGATTATTACATGGGGCAGGACATTTTATTGACAACAGTGAGACTGAGTTGTGTGATTTAAAATGATCTGAGAACATTTTATTTTGTCTAAAATTAATCAGAGCTGAGACCGGTTTGGCTCAGTGGGTAGAGCGTCGACTTGTGGACTGAAAGGTCCCAGGTTCGATTCTGGTGGGGGGCATGTACCTTGCTTGCAGGCACATCTCCACTGTGGGGCATGCAGTAGGCCCCTGATCGATGTTTCTCTCTCATTTATGTTTCTGACTTTCTATCTCCCTTCCTCTCTGTAAAAAAATCAATAAAATATATATATTTTAAAAATTAATAAAAAATTAATAGGTTTGCCCAACCAAGTCTTCATTGTAGGGTATGGGATGAACTAGCCAAGGTACCACATGAAAGGGGCAAGAAGACAAACATATTCTACTTTCTGAAAATTTTGCTTTATGCTTTCACTCCATGCAATGAAATAGTTCTGTTTGCACATATATGAGAATATCTCTAGGATCTTTATTGGGAATAGATTTGCTGGGTTATAGGTAACTTTTGATATAACGCTGATTGTTTTTTACCAAGATGGTCTAATGTTCCCCTTAGCTTGATTAAATTTAATTTTTAGGGACATTTACTTTTTATTCTTTTTTCCCTTTTAGCCTTGACTTTTATAGTGGTAAACACTGATAGAATTTCAGAATTGGAAGAATTTTTTAAAAATTTATCTTTATTGTTGAAAGTCGTACAGATGCCCCCTTTGTTTGTTTGTTTTTCTCATTGACCCCCTCTGCCTTACACCCTCGACTAAGCTTTAGACAGGTTTCTAACTCCTTCCAGACCTAGACCTTTCTTTCCTCCTTCACCGCAGCTTTTAGAAAATTCAGCGTGGCTCTGTTGGGTGAGTTTCATCCCAAGTCCCATGCATCAACAGGCCACCAGTTCAATTCCATTCTGGGTACATGCCTGGGTTACAAACTCAATCCCCAGAAGGGAGCATGCAGGAGTCAGTCAATCAATGGATGATTCTCTCTCTCATGGACGTTTCTATCTCTTTCTCCCCCTCTCTTCTTCTCTCTATAAAATCAATAAGAATATATTAAAACAAAAACAAGAACAGATAACCTAAACACAGAAGACCTTCCCCTCCCTTAGCTTACAGCATTTATTTAAGAAAACTTATAATTGTAAATCCCTTCTTTGCCTCATTAAGATGTATTTTTTTTAATAATCTTTGTTCCAGTCTACAACCCAGGAATGTGTTTTTTTTCAAACCTGAGAGCCATTCTTTTGAAATGTAATCAAGGAAGATAGAGCACTATTGTCCAGTCTCTGTGGGAGACTAACATCAGTGGGCACCTGGATCCAAGTTATGAAAGTATAGTACCTCCTGTCAGGAAGTGAAGAAACACAAATGTCCTAGGATTCCACCCTCACAGCTATGAACACTTTCTTACCCCCTTTTTTCAGTGGGGTTGAGTTCAGTCTAGGCTCTGGTCTCTCTCTCTCTCTCCTATTGCAATAGCCTTGAATAAAGTCTTCTTGTCTGTGTAGCATACACTTATTGGTTATTTAGAGTTCTGAAGTTCTCCTGTGCAAATGTTGTTAGGTCAGCATACCCTAGAGTAGGGGTGCACAGTATGGCCCATTGATCCATAGTTAGCCACAGTCTCATTTTATATAATCTGTGAGCTAGAGAAGAGTTTATGTTTGAAAAGAGTTGTTAAAAACAAAACAGAAACAAAGAAAGGTATGAAGAGACCATATGTAACCCATAAGCCTGTTTATCTCTTTATAGGAAAAAGTCATGTGTCTCCTTCTGCCCTAAAACCGAGGAAACTCTTTTTGGTGCCTGGGCAGGTTCACAGACAGCGCTGTGTGTCTTGAGAAATTGGGAGGCCCAGAGAGCGTTTACATCTCAAACAGTCTCTCTGTCAGAGCTTTTACCAATTCTGTATTCATATAAACTCTGTGGATTTTCTACTAAATCAATTCCAGAGGTTCTAGTGCATCAGACTTCTGTGGAATCCACTTTTAGCCATTCTAGAATCTTCTTTGGCTGAAAAGCCCTAAGTGTTCATATGAATTCTTTCAGACCTCTTATATAAAAGAGCTTTTGAGTGACACCCTTGGTTTTCTCCTTCCCCTGAGGCCAGGCCTTACGGAACTATTGACCTCTTGTCTCTGCATGTCAACCCATTTTCCAACTTTGGTCTTTTACTTAAAGCTGATTTGGTGAGAAATTATTTTCCATTTCTGAAATTTCTGGTCTGATTGTATTTTTTTCAAATTCTGTTTGCAAACTGGCTACATTATTTTTGAGCTTAATTCTTTTAGTACCTTATCAAACACAGCTAGTAACAGTACACACCATTGAAATCCTTTAAATCTCCTTCCTCAACCTTATAACATCATTAGGTAGGATTTTTTCCCTCCCACATTATCAAAGGAAATACTTTCCACTAAATATTTTCCCTCCCCATAATACACATTACAATTTTCACAGCTATTTTAGCTATTTCTTTCTTTAATGCCTATCACCTGGTCCCAAATCCATTGCCATACATTTTAGAATTTGATTACTACAGGACCTCATTTCTAGGTATGAATTTGAGAGTAAAATAATTATTGCCATAACAAAACAATGCTGACTAACACCAATGATTTTAATGTCCTGAAGGTAAGTGATACAGAGTGCAAATATTGTAAACCCATGCCAACATTCCCAGGTGGTTCGGAATAATGAATAAGCATATCCAAAAGGGAAGTAAAAATCAATGTCATAGAGAAAACACCTCTGAACTAAACAAGAAAAGACACAGCTCGAGATATCTGAAGTGCTTGTCCTATTGAAATGTAGGGCTTGAGTTGCAGACTTTTCTTCCTTTGGGTTCTTATACTCACAAAGTTTGAATAAACTCTCTGATAAGAAGGCTTCTTTAATAAAACATGTAGAAGTTTATGGGAACAGATACACACTCCGTCTGGGCAGGGATGTTCCCAAAGGGGACCTTAGTGGGGTGTTTTAATTGCTAAGGCAAGAAATGTTTCCATCTGCCTGGACCTTCTCTTTTGGTGGCATTTCTCTATCCTCTGTATAAGATAAGCACCCTGGCGTCTTTAAGTCTCCACCTGCCTATTTTTTTCTTAAAACTCCTTTCAGTATCATTCAATTATACAAAGTAAACATTCAACTCAATTAGAAAAGAACAATAACATACACCAAAAGAAAGACAAAAAATAGGAAATAATAAAAGTAAAGGTATAAATGATTACATTAAAAATATAAAAGGAAAATATTATAAATATCTTCTTATGCTTATTTTAGGAAAAAAAAAACACACATAGTAGAATAGAAATATCCTAGGAAAACAGATTAAGAAAAAAAAAAGAAAATCTATGAAGTCAAACTTAGAATTAAAAAGAGGGTTAACAGATTATACATATTTCTAAAGTTTTAAACTTATTCAAATTAGAGCTCAATACCATAATTGTATAGTTATAATATAAATTAGATTTAAAAAATAGACTATGTCTGTTAAACTGGCTAATAATTCTTGAATAATTATTATCTCTTCAAATATTCGGAAAGAGTGTAAAATGTCATGAAAATTTGGCCCTCAAAGAAATGATCTTTTGATTATAAAGCAGAATAAAACACCTAATTTTTATTGTTGACTGTCAGTCACTGAGTTCTATGCTTTGCATTAATAACTTGTGTATCTCAAAATATTATGGAAATTTTATAATCTTGCTATTGCAAGTGAAAACACTGAATTTAGCAGATGAAAACTTTATCTAAGTTCACACAGTTTGTAAGTAGTACAGTTGGGGCTTATCTGCAGGCAGCTGGATTGCAGAGCTTCTGTTTTTCATAACAATGCAATTCAAGAGTTTGGTGCACTTTTTCTTTTTCAATTTCTAAAATCGGAATAAAGCATAAAATTGGAAAGTGTGAGGTAGTCAGAGCAAAAGTTTGTAAAGTATGTTAATGAGAAAATAATTACAAAGGAGATTAGAATGGTGATTAACCTTCTTATGTGAAGTAAACCCAAACAACAAAGTGCTGTCATCATTCTTAATAGACTTTTGGAGCAGATTTAATTGCAGAAAGGCAGCCAAATCCTTTAAAATATAATTGCAAAACAGCAACATTGAGCACCCCAAATATGGAGAAAGTACCTGAAGATACTTTGTTTTATGACAAAAAGTAAAAACAAAATAAAATAATTGTATGTCTAGGAACAAAAATTCCATCAAGGATATAATACCCCATCAATTTACTAACATCATTTTGTTTTCAGAAAAATAGCAAAGAAAAAAGAAAGAATAAGTACATTTAACACACATATCAATTTTTTGAAAATCCAGAGTATAGAATTACCAAAATGTAAAAAAAGTTTTTTAGAGTTAAAGAACAATAAATAATATTAATTAATAGCTTAAATTTGTCATAGAATACACAGAATAATTCTAAACATCTCATTTTTACAGTTTTAATTATCAGTGAATACTAACCAAAATCTTTTGAATCTATAAAGATCTATCAACACAATGCTCTTGTTTGCACAAAACTAAATATTCTTCAAATAGAGATACCTGTCCCTAGGGGGAAAAAAAAACAAGCTAAAAATACAATTTGGTTCTGATTGGTCAGTTTCTATGCCAGTCAGCATCTCTGGGCCTATCTCTGGGCCTGATCAGATAGGTGGAGCTGATCAGCAACCCCCATGGAGGCCAGAAGAAAAATAGAAGAGCAGCTACTGGCAAAGCCCCGAGAGAATGAGAGAGGCAACTGCTGGTCAACAGCTGCCATGGAGGCTGCGTATCAGACCCTGCCTCTCTCTTTAGTCCTCTCTCCAGGCCTGATCCGCACCTCCCTTGGCAGTCAATGCTGAGTCACCATGGCAACCCAGCACTGACTGCAGAACTCACTTATGGTTGGTTGAGCCTTTCAGTCCTTTTGGATGTTATGAATCTTGGATTTTTATATATTAGGATTTTTGTCAAATACTTATATTGTTAGGGTCGAAATGGTCGCCGCTCAAAGGAAGGCTCCAAGAGATGTTCTCATGCAAACAGCAAAGGGTTTATTCACCAGCATGCTGGGGCTCACAACATACTCTGAAAGCAGAGCAGAGGCTGAGAGCCCCAAACAAAGTTACAGGGTATTTTTATAGTAGTCTGGAAACAAAGACTTCAAACAAAGACTTCTGAGAACCCGGTGACCTTTACATAAGATTAACGGCACTCTGCATATTTCTGGTTACCGTGAGTTTATGATAACAGGTGGCTGGTGGTTATCTCTGGGTTAGTTTCTGGAGACATCTGGACCATGTCTCCTGTCGCAATTTTACTACAGGCTGTCTTGTTACACAAGATTATCAGCCTGCACCTGGATTACAGCATCTTGGGAGTTTATGCTCTGTTCTCAACCCTGAGGCTGTAATTACAGGATGTAACTGGGGGATATGATTTTAAGCCGAGCTATGTTAGCTCTTTCTGGCCCAATCCTGATTTTTGCAACCTTACAATATATTATGGACCCATACAATGAATTGTTGTGTAATCCATTCTTTTATATTTTCAGAAAGAGTTGTATGTCATTCTGTTTAATCCTTCTGTGAGATAACTTTGTATTGGAATTTTCTTTATAGGAATTTGTTGATTAGGTATTTAATTTATTTAAAAGACATTTTATTTATTCTTCATTTTTGTAAGTTTTCATTTCCAAAGAATTTGTCTATTTTATCTAATTTGTGAAAAATGTTTTAAAGTATATTTTTATTGACTTCAGAGAGGAAGGGAGAGGGAGAGAGAGATAAGAACATCAATGATGAGAGAGAATCATTGATTGGCTGCCTCCTGCATGCCCCCTAGTGGGGATTGAGCCTGCAACCCAGGCATATGCCCTTGACCAGAATCAAACACAGGACTCTTCAGTCAATAAGCTGACACTCTGTCCATTGAGCCAAACCAACTAGGGCTAATTTGTTAAATGTATTGGCCAAAAATTATTTGAATTTTTCCTCATTATATTTTCAAAATTGCATAAAGTTTGAAATAACACTTTTCTCATTTTTTTATAGTGTTAATTTGTATCTTCCTCATATGTGTTAAGGATTTATTAGTTGTTACTTTTTTCTTTTTATTCTCTAATGTTTTAAATTGAAGTAACACCAATTTATAACATTATGTAAGTTTCAGGTGTACAACATTATAACTTGATATCTGTATACATTATAGCATGCTTACAACCAAAATTCTGGTTTTCATCTATCACAATACATTTGACCTCATTTGCCTGTTTGTCCCTCCTTCCACTCTCTTTCACTTCTAGTAACTACCTATCTGTTGTTTATATCTACAAGTTTTTGTCATATTTTTGTTTGTTTTATATTCTACATGAGCAAAATCATATGATTTTTTTTACTTTTCTAACTGACTTATTTTATTTAGCATAATACTTTCAAGGACAATTCATGTAGTAAATAGCAATATTTAATCTTTTTATGGCTGAGTAATATTCCATTATATATGGAGATCATTACATAATAGTGTTCTATTATATACATATATATCACATCACATCTTCATATTGGTTCATGGATTCTTAGGTGGTTTTGTTATCTTAGATATTGTAAATAATGCTTCAATGAACATTGGAATACATATTTCTTTCATAATTGGTGTTTTCATATTCTTCAGATAAATACTCAGATATCCACATGTAAAAGAAAAAAGCTATACCATTCTGATATACCATACACAATATTTAATTTAAATTGAATATATAGACTTGAATGTAAGACCTGAAAATATAATTCATAGAAGAAAAGAGATGCTAAGCTCCTAGACATTGGTCTTAGAAACATTTTTGTGGACTTGACTCCAATGACAAGGGAAACAAAAAACAAACAAACGGGATTACATCAAATTGAAAGAGTTCTGCACAGTAAAGAAATCAAGAAAATCAATAGCCAAACAACCAAATGGGAAAATACATTTGTAAATATTTCGAATGTGGGATTAATATCCATGACATACAAAGAATTCTTACAAGGGAACAACAACAAACCAACCCAATTAAAAAAGGGACAGGTGATCAGAATAAACATTTTAAAGGAAAATATTCAGATGGCCAACAGGCACATAAAAAGACATTGTACATCACTAATTATGAGGGAAATGCAAATCAAAACCACAGTGAGATATCACCTCACACCTGTTAGAATGGCTATTATTAAAAATTCAGGAGATAAGTATTGGAGAGGATGTGAAGAAAAGAGAATCCTTGGGCACTTTGGTGGAATTGTAAATTGGTGCAGCCACTACAAATACAGTATGAAGGTTCCTAAAAAATTACTAAAATTAAGAATATTTACTCTTTAAAAAATTAAGTTGTAGTAGTCTTTTCTTTGCTACTTGATTTCTTATGTTTATTATTTTCTCTCTTAAACTTACTTTGAGTTTACTTTGCTCTCCTTTTGTTATCTTCTTGAAGTGAAAATGTAGATAATTAATATTAATATCTTATCTAAGCACTTAATATTATATATTTTCCTATGACTGGTGCTTTAGCTGCATCCCCAAAACTTTAAGGTTTTATTTTCATTATCATTTACTTCAAACTACTCTTTATTTTCCCAGTGATTTGGTATTTGACCTATGTGGTATATGAAAGAAAAATGTTTAGTTTGCAAATACTGGGACCTTCTTACATATTAGGTTTTATAGAATTTTTTTCATTTTATGTCACTGTGTGGAGACAATATAAATTGTTAGATTAAACATTTTTGAAATTTATTGGGGATTAGTTTATGGACTTTTGTTATGCTCCACTTTGTTTAAAGCCAATGTGCACTTGAGAAGAAGGTGTTTAGTGCAATTGATGGACAGTGTTCTATAAATATCAATTAGTTGAAGGTAATTTATAGTGTTTAAATTATCTACATACTGCCTGATTTTTTTAAAGTTATAGCTTAAGTAATTTTGCATACGATTTCAAGGATATGGGTCATGATCTCATGAACTCACACAACTGAATTGTGATCAGTAGATGATGTACCAACTGTAGTGTCAACTAATCAACTCTTATATGGATTAGTTGCTAGCTGATAGCTGTTGTATAAATCTTGTTAAGAGGGAATATTGAATCTGTCCAAACTACTTTCCCTAAGAAAGCTGGTGACCCATACACTGACTGTGCTTGGTAGTACTCTGATCCCCTGTTTAACCTCCAATGTCCTATGAATTAAATCATTTTCATAAAAAGGTATTATCAAAGGATCCCTGCTGAGAAAGAAAGTCACTGGATTCAGAGCAAGTGTATCAGTTTGCCCTCAGGGACTGACTGAGTAGAACGTTGAGTCCCAAATTACATGCAGGTGCAGAGCTGGTCAGCAAATGTGTATGGCCATTGTTTTGCCTGCATCATCACTTGTGCTGGGAGTAAATTAGTTTATTCTTTAACCCCTGATTAATGAGAGAAATTACACGACATTTTGTCCACTGGTCTGTTACTTTGTTAATTTGATTCAGAAGTTTTCTTTACTTCTGTGGATACAGATGGGGAGGACAGTTGGAGGTAGAGAAAGGCAGACAAATGTTCAGTCTTCTATTGCAAACCAGATGCTGCCTGACTGGAAGTCAGAGATGAATAAATTGCTTGGCTCATCTCTGCCAACAACCTAATGTCCACTAGTGAAAAACAACTGGGACATTGTGCCAGTACTGACACTTCTATTTCCAACCTAATTTTTGTTTACCATCTCAGAGACTTTCAACAAGAAAAATTGTCCTTGGTAAATCTGACAGTTTCAAAAAATTCCCAAGAAGAAGAAAAAGAAAAAAGGTAACTTACAACTAGTCAAGCCTGTGTGTTTGAGGGTCTCTGAGATATTTCTAGACAGCAAATGACAATGCAATACTCTTCTTAACACCTAACCACGTTAAATAGGAGTTATTTTAAATATAGTGTAAACTTTCTGTGACCTTTGTAAAATATATTAAATATAATTGATTACAATAAGGGAGAGAAGGAGAGAATTAATAGTGACTGAGAAATTAATATATTCTTAACTTCAAGGCAGAGAGCAGAGAATGTCAAGTACTGTGTTCCAACCTGTCCCTATATAACCCCATTTAATACTTATAAAATTCTTGTGAGACGAGCAGAATTGTTCTAAATTAGATAATAATAAAACTGAGTTCATAATAACTCAATGCCTGCTGTAAACTGCCAGTCAATAAATATCAAATCAAAGGTGCAAATCTATTTCTTTACAATCCCAAGGATGTATACTAATTCTTCCACTATATGTGATATCTCCTTTCCCTTCCCTCTTAGATCCATGGCCAATGTTACCATACCAGGTACTGTACTGGGTTATCAGACAAATTTAATTTTATTTAAATGTAAAGTAATATAAATAATCTAAAGTGAAATTTTGAAATTGAAATAAAGAATTTTTCCCTAGAAGAAATATTCTTTCTTACTGGTATATGCAATGCTAAAACTATAATACAAACTGTTGACATATTAATGACATAATGTTAAACTATATGACTTATTTTTAATTTTTTTTTAATTTATTAATTTGAGAGCGAGAAACACAAATATTTTTCCATTTATTTATGCTCTCATTGGTTGATTCTTGTATGTGCTGTGATCAGGGATGAACTCACAAACTTGGTGTATGGAGATGACACTCCAAACAACTGAGCCAACTGGTCAGGGCCTGTTCATGATTTGATTTTAATCTGTGATATTGATATTTTTTTTCTGTGAGAAATTGTAGCCTTAGCTTTTTAAAACCTCTCTTATTGCCTCTGTATTAGTTCGAAAGCTTTGTTTTTTTCCCCATTATCTTACATTATAATAGTCTAAATTCATAATCCCCATAGTTATTTGATAATAAGATTATGTCTACCTTTAAAGGTTCAGTATCCATTACTGATCATTTATATAATTCCTAATCATTTATTTTAATTTTTTGAATTCCACTTTTAATTAAACTGTAAAGTTTCATATATTATAGATTCATATGCAATTATAAGAAACTAGAGGCCCGGTGCAGGAAATTTGTGCACAGGGGGGCAGGGCAGAGATGTCCCTCAGCCTGACTTGCACCCTCTCCAATCTGTGAGCCCTCAATCAATGTCCTACTGATGGCTTACGCCCACTCCCTGTGTTTCTCTGCTCTCTGTGGGGCCTGCCTGCTCCACACCATGGCAACTGCCAAGCAGGCTATGATGAGTGCTGCCTCTGGGCTATGCTTCACAGCTCCTAGGTCACTGAGGCCATGCCTGTGGGCCAGCTTCTCTGCTCTTAGGTCCCCACAGCAACCACCAAGCAGGCTGTGCTGGGAGCTGCCTCCTTTCTACTGTCAATCTCCACAGAGATGAAGAGGTTAATTTGCATACTCATTCCTGATTGGCCGGTGGGTGTTGTAAAGTGACAGTCAATTTGCATATTTCTCTTTCATTAGTGTAGATAACACAGAGTGATCCCATGTACCCTTTCCCCAATTTTCCCCAATGTAATATCTTACAGAATATAATACAATATAATACAATATAATATCACAACTCTGGAAGTGACATTGATACAGCCAAGACATGTTCTAACACCACAAGAGTGCCTCATGTTGCCTTTTTATGACAATAAACACTTCCTTTTATCCCATTCCCTTCTTAACTTCTGGCAACCATAATCTCCTTTCCCTTTCTATAATGTCATTTCAAGACTATAAGAAACATCCAATGTTCCTCTTCCCAATTCCTTCTTGGTTCTTTATATTACAAGATAGTGAGAAAGGAGAGTACAACTAAACTGGGAGTGGTTTGCAATAAACATTTTGAACTGATGTTTGTAGACTTGCACTTGTAAAAACAATCCAGAGAAATCTTGTGCACACTTTGCCCAGTTTTCCCCAGTGGTAACATTTTAAATCTATAGTACAATATCACAACCAGGATATTGACATTATTATAGGCCACATATATTATGCACATTTTCCCAATCATACTTTTATGTTTGTGTTAATATCTGTGTTTGCTTATTAAGCTCTATATAATTTTACCCCATTGTTTGAGACTTGTTAAGCATTTTGAATAAGGTGTATATCTTTTGCAAATTTGGGAAGTGTTCAGCAATTATTTCTTTGAGTATTTATTAAAGTCATTCTCTTTCTTCTCCCACAGAGACTCTGATAATATGAATTTTAAATCTTCTGTCATTGTCACACAAGTCCCTAAGGCTCTGCTCATTTGTTGTTATTCTATTTACTACCCATTGTTCAAAATGAGTGATTTCTATTGCTCTTTGTTCTAGTTACTTTGTTTGTTCTCTGTCTCCTTCATTCTGGTGTTTAGTCTATCGTTTTGTTTTGTTTTTATTGTATCTTGAGGTCTCAAGTTTCCACTTGATTCCTCTTTATGACTGTATTTACTTTCTGAAGCTTTCTATTTCTTAGCTCTTCATTTTATTGCAGCACGTTTTCATGGCTGCTTTGAAGTTTGTCATATATGTTTAACATTCCTGTCATCATAGTGGTGGCATCTATTGATTGTATTTTTTTTCATTTAGTTTGATATTTTTTCCAGTTGTTGTTATGATAACTATTTCTTATCTTATAAAAATAAAAACATAAGTATGGGGATATAATATTCTGAAACACTGGATCATACATCAACCTTGTGTTTTAGCTGGCTGGCTCTGAAAATGCTCTTGCAGGGGGAAGGTGGGTTTCTACTTCCTCGGGTGTGTAGAAATCCAGTTTTCCCACTTGGCTTTCATTGACACATGAAAAGGGCATAATTTGTTCCTGTGTTGAGGTGTAGGCATTCTGGCTTCTCATTTGGTCTCCACTAACACCTCCAAAGCTGAGGATAGGAATTATGGCTTTCCACATGGTCTCTTCTACATCCTGTCTTTAGTGCTGAGTGAAGATGAACTTACTGAATTTCCATAATGCCTTCTCTGACACTGTCACCATGGTGACAGCCTTTTCATTGTTTTCTAGCATAAAGTGTTAATGCCCAAAGATTCTTTTCCAACTAAGAATTTAACTAGAATAGATCTCTCTGGGCCATTCATTCTGAGCAATTCCCCAGGGCTGTAATATAAAATTTCAGTTTGTAATTTCCAGGGGTATTTTTAGGAAGAGCAGGATGTGATGGTTTTAATATTTATTCTGTTCCATTGCTTATTTCTCCCCACCCCCACTGGTACTTACTAATTATCACTTTTATACATGCATGTCTATCTTCTCTATGTAGCACCTTCTCTAATATCCTTTGGATCTCTGTCTTTTTTCTTTATTTTTAAGGCATTTTTCTAGAGCAGTTTTAGTTTCACAGCAAAATTGAGAGGAAGGTATACAGATTTCCCATATAAATCTCTGCTTCCACACATGCATAGACTCACTCATTAACAAGGTCCCCATCAGAAGTGGTACATATGTTACAACTGATGAATCTACATTGACAAATCAAAATCACCTAAAATTTATAATTTGCAGTAGGGTTCACTGTTCTATGTCTTTGGATACATGGATAAAGACTTGTTACCATTATTATAGTATCATGCTAACTAGTTTCACTGGTCTTAAAGTCCTCTGTGCTCCACCTATCCATCCCTCCCTCTTTCCCTAACTCCTGGCAACCACCGATGATTTCATTGCTCTCTAATTTTGATTTACCCAGCATCTCATATAGTTAGAATTATATAGGATAAAGTATATTCAGATTAGTTTCTTTTATTTACTATTATGTCTTTAAGGTTCCTATGTCTTTTCACACATTGCTAGCTTATTTCTTTTATAGCATGGTATAATATTCCAATGTCTGATACACCAGATTTTATTACCCATTTACCTACAGAAGTTCATCTTGATTTCTTTATGTTTGGGCAATTATAAATAAAACTGTTATAAATACCTCTGTGTAGGGCTTTATGCAGACATAAGTTTTCAGCTTCTGTGGGTGAATACCAAGGATGACAATGGCTGAATCATATGGTAGGAGTGTGCAATTTAGAAAGAAACTGTCAAACTGCCTTCCAATTTCACAGTTCCACCATCAGTGAGTGATAGTTCCTCGCCATCTTTGCCACCACTTGGTGTTGCCATTGTTCTGAACTGTGGCCATTCTAATGTGTATTACAGTATTTCATTATGATTGTCCTTTCATTTTTGGCTTTCAACATTTTTTTATTTCTGTATCTTCTACTTTCTTTTGTGGTAGGAATAATTAAGATCTCTTGTCTCATTAACTTTGAGGTATTTAACACATTATTGGCTATAATTATTATGTTCTATGACTATAGGACTCAGATCACCTCGCTCTGTATGCCTTTCCTACAGTTCCAAGTATCCTTAAAAACAGCATATGTTGGGGTTTTTGAAATTATCTTCTCAACTTAGTTATTTCTGAAAAAAAATTTCAAAAGATTTAAGTGCCACATTAATCTCACATCTATTTTCCAAGTATCTTATTCATATTTAACTTAAAATGTTCTCACCTCTTTGGCTCACTTCTGCACTGTGGTCAGCATAGTTTTATGTAGTATTTTAATTTATCTTTCCATCAAATTATTGTCATCTTTGATAAAACAGAATTCCAGGATTTTTGCCTAGTCTGATTAAGAAAAATAACCTATGTGTAAACTGTTTCCTTCTTAAAGTATACATACATGTGTGAGGATAATAAATGAGATGTGTGAGAAGAACTTTGAGCAATTTGAGGAAATACTCAAAGTAAATACAGAGGCAACAACATATTTATGTATGTACTCATACTTTATAGATTTTTCTGAAATGAATGAGAGGTAGGATTATAATAATTTTAATTAGGTTTCACTTTCACTGCTTTTAAATTTGCTAAATTTCTGTGAATTTGGGTTACATGAGAGGAGAATGAAATGTACATCTCCTTTATACTTGACTTAAGAGCTACTTACCTTTTTTATTTTTTTCCTTTCCCCTTACATTATTTTGTTCTTTCTTATTATATGTCTTTCACTTTCCTCCTTATTTCTACTTTTGTTTAAAAGGACTTGGCTGATATATGATTACTAATATGTCAAATCCAGTATAACATAGAGTTGGGGAGAATGAATGCACTGGATACGAAATAGGATTTCAAATCTATCCAGGTGAATTACATCTTTAAAAAAATGAAATTCAACAGTTTTGGATAGGAGAAAGCAAGCTGGAACATGAAGCCAACTGCATAAAATTCGGGAAAAGAATAAAAGACTCTTGGCAGCAGTTTGAGTAACTAGTGACTATAATTCTAGTCCACAATATGAAATGGTCACTAAAGTGCTAAACACCCTGAGCCTCTCCGTCAGTAGGGAGAAATTAAGGAAGAAAACTCTACACTTTTATCTGGACTGAGACTATGACATTCTTTGTAAGTGAAGGCATAATTGAAGTACTGTGTTTAGATTGAAGGTTCTACTTTAACAGGGTTTATTCCTGCCAGATGTGTTCTAGTCAGAGACACTAAAGCGGGGAAGAGATACTCAAAACCTTTCATGTGATCTAATGCCCACAATTGTAGCTGGAGGAAGAGAAGATACAAATGGCTCTCTAAAATATGGATAGTGTTCCCATATGGAAGAATTATATAAACCTCCTAGACAAAGTGTGAGTCAAAATGAGAAAAGAATTCAAGTGAATATGTTAGACTTTTATACAAATCAGACAAAAGAGAATATGGGCTGCCTCAAGAGGTGGTGCAGTATGTAAAAATTGGCAAAAATGATTAGTTGACAAAACTTTTACAGAGTATTCCACAATTTCAAAGAAGATTGGATTGGGTGACTTTTAGAATCTCTCCTAATTATGAATGCCTATAAATTTTATGAAAGATCAATGTCAGCCCTGAAGAAATAATGTGTATCATCCCCATATTAAATTCTAATAAAAACTTTAAAAGAAAATGATTTATACTAAATAATTTGGATTATAATTTAGGCCTTATTTGTGTTGAGCTCTATTGAGATCACTAAAACTAACATATAATTCATGAAAATGGGGAGAAGGGATGCTATATAGATATTGATGTACATATTACTCACCTTTCATTATTTGACAGTTTTGCTTCATCAGTAAATAAATCCTGAATTGGTCCCAATAATCTCATTTAAGATAAGACTCATGGGAATTGTCCTTCAATTGGAAGTAAATTGATGGAAACAGCATCACAGAATTTCCCTTCTCTAAAACAGGGAAAAAAATGCTCACAAGTAACAGTGCAGCAAGCCCAAATACCCCACAACAACAACAAAAAGAGTGACACCACAGAATGAGCATCATATCATGTCACACTATAACAACTGTTGCTCTTGCAGAAAAGCCAAAATTAAGAAAAAGATGAACTAGAGAGGCAGGTGCTGTCCAGATTAATTCTTGCTTCCTCTTCCTCTGTAGCTTTACCAGAGTCTACAAAGTCGTCAGAGAGAAAACCTGAGGAGACCTCCGCTCTTGATCCCTTTCCTGAAAGAGGAGCATTCCAAGAAATAGCTGCTAGGGAGAAGAGGGTGAAATGGAGAAATGAGCAATGCTACTGAGGTTCCCTTGGTGAAAATGATTTCAAAGCCAGGCACTAAATCAGGAACCTGGAGGCATCTCTCTCTTGAGAATGGGATTCCTCCTGTTAATGTAATGAATTCTGGTGAAGCCAGAGAGCAAAAGGATAGGAACCCAGATTTTCAAACTGCAACCTCATTTCAGTTATATTTCTTCCTCCCCAATTCCCTCAAGTTACAGAATAATTGATTCAGCAGGAATTATATAGATCCCTCAAACTGTGTCTTTAAAGAAAAAAAAAATTCAGATGAGAGCTGACAGAATGCCTAAGGACAGACTGCTATGTATGATAAAAATGAAGAAACAACATGATTCTGAGGGGAAGAAAAGGATAAAACTGAGCAATAACCAATGTTTTTATTCAGAAAAAAACAACTCAATCTAGACAAGAAACTTCCTCCAATAACTTATGATACAATGCAACTAAATAAAAACATAAAACCTGTCAAATAAGATCTCAAAAATAAGGTGATAAGTAGCTGCATGACAGAATACTAACCCCTGAAGGATGCCCGTATCCCAAACTCTGGGCTTTGAAAATATGTTACCTTACATGTCAAAGGAGATTTTATAGATGTGAATAAAATGAAGGAGTTTGAGAATGGGAAATGATCCTGGATCATTTGGGTTGGAACAATGAAATTACGAGGTCTTTATAAGGGAGTGAGGGAGGCAGGAGAAATAGGGCAAAAGAGATTCAAAGATGCTATGCAGCTGGCCTTAAGATGGAGGTAGAGACTACAAATACTAGTAAAGGAATGCAGGAAGCCTCTTGAAGTTGGAAAATTCTTCACTCTTGCCTCCAGGAAGAATGCAGCCTGATGACCCATTTAAACTTCTCACCTACAGAACTTTGCTATATTATAAAAGAGTAATATGCAAATTGACCAAATGGTAGAACGACCCGAACAACTGTGGCCTCTCACCCTGGAAGCCCTGCCCCTGAGCAGGCACCCCCACCACAATCAAAGGTGGAGCTGGCTGGCAAACTGCCCACAGCTCCTCACCCCAGCTGGCCCTGACTATAGCCCCTCACTTCAGCCAGACTGTCTCTGATGGCCTCCATTGGGATGGGCCAGCTGTACTTCACCAGTGCACAAATTTATGCACTGGGCCTCTAGTAAAAAAATAAATTTGTGTGTTTTCAAGTATTACATTTGTAATGATTTGTTATAGAAAAATATAAATGAATACAAATGATGGTCAACATCGCTAATCATCAAAGTCATGCACATTAAAACCACAACCAGATTTCCCCTCACACCTTCCAGAATAGCCACCTTCAATAAACCAGCAAACAAAAAGTGCTGGGGAGGATGTGGAGAAAAAGGAACCTTAGCGCACTGCTGGTGGGAATGAAGACTGGTATAACCACTTAGGATAAGAGTTTGGAGTTTTCTCAAAAAATTAAAAATGAAACTGCCTTTTGACCCAGTGAACCCACTTCTGAGAATATATCCTAAGAATCCAGAAATACAAACTCAGAAGAATGTTTGCATCCCTATGTTCATGGGAAGCTTTAGTTACAATAGCTAACATCTAGAAACAGGCCAAATGTCCATCAATAGATGAGTAGATAAAAAAGCTGTGGTACATTTACACAATGGAATACTACCCAATCCTTAAAGAAGGAACTCTTACCTTTTTTGACAGCATGGATAGATCTAGAGATTATTCTGCTAAGTGAATTAAGCCAGTAGGTGAAAGATAAATATCATATAATCTCACTAATATGTAGAATCGAAGAGAAGAAGCAGAATAAAGTAATGAACAAAATAGAAACAGAGGCATGGCTACATGAGCAGACTGAGAGCTGACAGAGGGAAGGAATGATTGGGGAGATTGGAGAAAAGAAGGTAAAGGGATTAGCCAAAAAATTTATATGTATAACCATGTGGACACAGACAACACTGTGGTGATGGCCAGAGGGCAGGGGAGAGGAGTAGTTCTGGGTGGTTAGAGAGGTAAGGGGGGATGGGGAAATCTGCAATAGTGTAAACAATAAAAATAAAGAAAAAAATGACATGAGACCAAAGTTCCATACCTAACAAAATATAGAGCTAAGTAAACATTGCTAATTTTGTTTTTTAATCAAAGTGAAGGAACATTGCTAAAAATGGGTTTACTAAAAAAAAGTGTAGTAAGAGATAATCAACACATATGAAAAAGATTAAACAGATTAAGAGATAAACAAATCAAGGTAAAACCAACATAGGGGTAAGTGGTTTACCTGAAGAAAACACACCAAATTCTGAAAATATGAAAGTTTTCATTCAAAGATCAAGGGTGTAGGTACACATTCTCAAAAAAAGATTAAGCTATAATGGCATTTATGATTCTACTTCCAGGAAGATAAATATATGCTTCTCCATACTCCTACTGTTAAGTACAGCAGCAATCCCTGGACAGTATATGAAGCAATTGTAAGACGATTGTGAAAAGTGGAGAGAACACAGGCAGAAGACAGGGACCTGGGGATACAAAGAATGACATGTTCCTAAGATCTCTGGGATTTCTTTTTGCCTCAAATATCCCTGACTTGGAGCTGAAAAAGATGAAACCTAGAAATGCCACAAATGCATATTAAAAAAAAAGCCTTAACTAATCCTACTCTCCCAAGTAAAGGGAAAACAGGCAGCCTAGCAAGACAGAAAACTTAAACAAGTACTTTTCTTCAGCTAAAAATCACAGAAAAAAAAAACTGATCGAGCCACACACCCTCACCAGCCAAGACCAGATATGGAGCCCAGATTTTCAGCATCTTCATGCTGGAACCAAGCACCCTGATGCCAAATCTATCAGGTAGAGTCAGGGAGGGCCAAGTGGAGAGACAGGATTTCGTCCCTGTCATCCAGTAAAGGTGGAGACAACACGAAAGCCCAGATCTCCAGAAAACAATGTCTTATTTAAGACATTTAAATAAATAAAATGCCATCCAAAATTTTTATATTCAGTGAATCCAATTTTCAAATATAAGGGCCACAAAGATCACAAACACACAACACAGGGTTTATTACTTCTGTTAGCATAATTTCATGATTGGATCTAATAGAGAAGGCCTGTGAGGCAAGCTAAATAACTAGAAAAGTCAGCAACATCAGGACTGCAAATGCACATTAAATGTATATTTATCCACAGAGCTAAAAAATGATGATGATAAAAGAGACAGAATAAGATAGGATGCCAGCAGTGAGCTGGTAAATGTTGATAACTGTTTTTCTGGAAGGAAAAAATTCTGATTTATGTTTGCTGATTTTTGTGGTGTAAATACTCTCATTATGACCAATTTTGAGCTATCAACTTGAAGATGCTCCTACTGGTAAAATATGGGGCAATCTGAGCATCTGTAGCATTAATAACTGCAGTAAACCAAAGCACAACAAATGTCTTTAAATGCATAAATTCATTATGATATTAAAAAACAATACCTTCCACAATCAGTTGATAATGATTAGAGAGGACCATAAGGAATTAACTCATTTTGAAAACTTGTTTTAAAAAAGAAACAAGAATTTATTTTCTCTTTCCTATAAAATCAGATCTCAGTGAAACAAAATAGTACTGAGGAGAACTTTATAAAATACTAGAGGCCTGGTGCACAAAATTTGTGCAAGGTAGTGTGGGTGTCCCTCAGTCTGGCCTTCAACCTCTCCAATCCACCTCAGGGGCTGTCCGACTGCCCTACTGCAATCCAGGTTCGCTGACTCCTAACTGCTCACCTGCCTGTCTGCCTGATCACCTCTAACCTCTCTTCCTGCCCGCCTAACTGCTTCCCTGCTGATCTGATCACCCCTAACTGTGCTCCCCTGCCAACTTGATTACCCCTAACAGTTTTCCCCTGCCAGACTGATCACCCTAACTGCTCTCTTCTGCTGGCCTGATTGCCCCTAACCATCTCTGCCTTGGCTCCACCACCATAGCTTTATTCAGAAGGATGACCAGAAGACGACAAGTCGAATTTGGATATTGCTCTTTTATTAGTATAGATTCCAACTTACACACAAAAAAGGGTACTTTAAGTAAAATATAAATATTCTGCAATCCCCCACTGATGTCTGCTGACATCACAGAGGTCAAGTCCGTATTAGGCACCTCCTGAAAATGCTTCCTGTGAAATGGTCCTGGAAATGCTTCATCTAACTACAAGCTTATAATTTATATAGGACAGAGAGGAACATGTTAAGTAATGCCACTGAAAACCCACAGGACAAAGTGAAATAAAACAAATCCCTGATTTTTTCAAAATAAATTGTAAAGAACAAAACAGTGATAGTTGTAAATTATAAGAAGACTTAAGAGCTTGTTGTTTGCAAACAACAGCTCTGGATTAATGGTTAATATCCAAAATGATAAAGAGCTCATACAATTCAACACCAAACAAATAAACAATCCAATGAAAAAATGGGCAGAGGACCTGAACAGACATTCTCCCAAAAAGAGATATACATGGCCATCAGTTACTATATGAAAAGATGCTCAGTTGCACTACCTGTTAGGGAAAGGCAAGTCAAAACTACAATGAGATACCACCTCACACCTGCTAGATAGGAATGCAACATTTATCAAATTATCAATAATACAAGCAATACAAATGTTGAAGAGATTGTGGAGAAAAAGGGAACTTTCATTCTCACCACTGATGGAAATGTAAACTGATAAATCCACTATGAAAAACAGTACTAAGTTTCCTCAAAAAAATTGAGAACAGAGTTACCACATAACCCAGCAACCCCTATTCTGGGTATTACCAGAAAAAAAAAACTTGAAAACATTTATTCGTAAATATGTATGAACCCCTATGTTCATTACAGCTCTATACATAGTATCTAAGACATGGAAACAACCAAAGTGTTCTTTGGCAGATTATTTGATAAAGAACTACTAATACATATGTATAATGGAATACTACTCAGCCATAAGAAAAGATGAAATCTGCCATTTAAAACAACGTGGATAATATCATGCTAAGTGGCATACTGTAAATCAGTTAGAAATAAAAGCCAAATGATTTCACTCATATGTGGGATATAAAACTGAAACTCATAGAAACAGACAAGAATACGTTGGGAGATAGTAAAGGGGAAAGTGACAGAAGTTGATTTGACTTTGGATGGTGGCAAAAAATGCAATATATAGGTTATGTATCATAGGAATGTACACTTGAAACCTCTATGATCTTATTAACCAATGTCATTCCAATAAATTAAATAAATAAATAAGTTAAACATTTATAAAACCTTCAAAAAAACTCAAGAGATAAGTTAATCAATCAAAATACATAACTCTTGTTTGGATCACAGTATGACCTATCATATTGTAAAAATTAAAAGGACAATAGTAGGTTGATCAATAAAATGTATATATTATTTACATTTTGATGATATTAAACTTACTTTTTAATTTTTTTCATATATGGTGATGAATTTATTTCAGTTATTCTCAAAAAAGAACTATTGTGTTTTACACATATATACTAAAATGTTTTGAATTATTTCAAAATAATTGGGAGGTAGGTGAATATGTGAGGTTATGAACAAAATGAAATTGGTTTAGCTTTGATAATTGTGGAAGCTGGGTACATGGGGTTCAAGATATTTTCTTTACTATTGTGTATGTTTAAAATTTTCTCTAATAGAGTATAAATGTCTAGAACATCAAATTAGAGAAAGTATTGTTTATATCTAGTAATTCTGAAGAAAGTTGAAGCTAAGTATTTTGGAGGCATTATACTGTATACTTACATGAGCTCTCAAAGTTCTTTCCATTCTTGGCTGTACCTCATTTTCTTTCCTTTTTTTTATTGGAAAGCAATGTTATATTTTTTATGGTTCTACAATGCATTTTAAAATTTTAGAGCCAAGAAATATTCTATTTTGGTGACTGTTTTAAACGTGTCTTTGTTTTCAGTGTATCACTGCACTAGATATAACTATACTTAAAACTGCCCATTTTTGGTCACTAAATATCCTATCTTTCTCTCATCTAATGGCTGCAGATCAATATTATTGCAGTAGGACAAAAATCATTGATTTTTAGCCTTAAGATATTAATAAGTGGAGTTACTGAACTCATAATACTTGATAGTCACATTTGCTTTTTTATGTGGGAAGGCAAAATTATTATAATATTGACAAGCAGCAGTTCTTTCTTTTTAAGTTTTGATACATTTTAATACATTGAATACATTTTACAATTAGAAATTTTTTAAAAAACAACAACTGACTAGTATCTTCACTAGGAAGAGTGGCATATCAGAATGACAGTTGAGAATGGCAAAGTGAAATATTCTATTTATTTAATGTTTTGTTGCTGACAGTAGAGTAGTATCAGAAAGGCCAGAAGTCATATCTGGGAAAGTCACTTGAGTCCAGGAAGAACCTATAAGTTAGGCAGGCAGAGATTTAAATTCATGAGTATGAGCTAAGGGGGTCAGGGTTAAACAGCAGAAATTAGAAACAGGGCTTGGAAGGAAAATGCTTCTCTAGGTGTAACATTTGAGCAATGTGGAGTTGGGATCGCAGGCTTTAAGATCCAGTGGATGGCAGAGGAGAGGACAGAGAGCAGAGAGAAGAGCACACCTGACAGTGCCCCTACTGAGTACAATGAATAAACTTTACAAATGAAAAAGTGTCAAAAAGGCTCTACCCCACTTTTTGTCTACTCTTATGGACATTGTGAAAGTGCTGAGCATTAACTGTAACCCATGCATATAGGTTTCCTATAACTAGGCTGAGTATTGTTATTTTAGATTATAAAAGTGGTCCTGAGTATGCACTGTGCATTTCCTGGTGGACCCTGTATTCTCATCTGGGCTCTCACTTCCTATTACTGCTTTGCTCTAACTCACTGATGGCAGGCACATGTCACCAGGCAACTCAGCTGCTGCTTTCATTTCTCCAAAAGGTATACAGAGGTTTGGGTCTTGGGTTTTACTTTTTTTCTTTTTTCAGAGCTAAAGGAAATGGTCTTTTGATAGTTGGGCTTGTTGAGCTGAATACTTATGGTATCTTACAGTTTTAATTTCCTTTCTCATAGTAGTTGATCCTGATGACCTTTATTCAGGAGCCAGTTTCTCCAAGGTTCTGAGATTCTTTTAGCTGTTAACAAAGCAAGAGAAGGTAAGTAGGGATTATGATTTATGAGTTCTGGTTGACATATTTAGATCCATATGTTTCTTCTTTTTAAATTTTTTATATTATACTAGAAGCCCAGTGCATGAAATTCATGCAGGGATAGAAGGAAGGGGTGCTTCAGCCCAACTGGCTCCCTCTCCAATCTGAGACCCCTTGAGGGATGTCCGACATCCCTCTCACAATCCAGGACTGCTGGCTCCTAATAGCTCACCTGTCTGCCTTCCTGATTGGCCCTAACCGCTTCTGCCTGCCAGCCTGATCCCTCTCTAACCACTCCCCTGCCAGCCTGATTGATGCCTAATTATTCTCCCCTGCAGGCTTGATCACCCCCAACTGCCCTCTCCTGCTAGCCATCTTGTGTCCACATGGGAGCAGGATCTTTTGACTACATGGGGCAGTCATCTTGTGGATTGGAGTGATGGTCAATGTGCATATTACGTTTTTAGTAGATAGGATAGAGGCCTGCTGCATGGGTGGGGACCAGCTGGTTTTGCCCTGAAGGGTGTCCCAGGACAGGGTGGGTGTTCCTTTGGGGCGGCCTGGGCAAGGGGCCTGTGTTGGTTTTTAGGCCAGCTACACCCCCTGGAGACCCAAGTGAGGCCCTGGTATCTGAGATTTATTTATCTTCTACAATTGAAACTTTGTAGCCTGGAGTGGAACCAAGCCTTCTGCCCATATAGCCATTGAAACTTTGTTGCCTTAAGTGGAGGCCTGGGCACTTGTCGTCTTCCATCAACAGGGGCAACCCAAGACTCCTTCCTACTCTCTCTGTGGCTATAGCCATCTTGGTTGGATTAATTTGCATACTCTCTCTGATTGGCTGGTGGGCATGGTTGGTGAACATGGCTTGTGGTTATAGCAGAGATATGGTCAATTTGCATATTACTCTTTTATTAGATAGAATAATTTCTAGTCAGGCCACATACTTTGGTTGCAGGATCCTCCCCGGCCCAGGCCCTGGTCAGGGTTCATGTGGAAGGCAACCAATCAACGTGTTTCTCTCACATTGATGTTTCTCTGTCTTTCCCTCTCTCTTTTACTCTTCCTGAAAATCAATGAAAAAATATTCTTAGGTGAGGATTTTTTAAAAAAGGGTAAGTAAAAATAATAAAACTAGAAATCAATTACAAGAAAAAAAATTGAGAACATTATAAATGTGTGGAGATTAAATAACACACTGGTGTACAATAAGGGTCAAAGAATGAATCAAAAGAGAAATCTAAAAATATCTTGAAATAAACAAAAATGAAAACTCAAGTAACAAAACTTATGGTATGTAATATTTTTGGAAAATGAAAACTATGCATTATCATATGAGTCCTAACCCTTATCTATAGATCTTTTTCAATTTTCTTTGTAGGTAAGATTTTTTTTTTTGCAAATTCCTCCTCTCTTCCCTCCCCCCATTTCTAGCTCTTTCTTTTTTTTTTTCCTTATCTATCTTTCCTAGCCAGCACTTTCAGAGTGATATTTACTGTCAAAGTAGCAGTGAAAGCAAATACCTTTCTCTTCTTTTCTTAAAGAAATTACTAACATTTTCTTATTAATTATGATGATTACTGTGGGTTTTATATAAATTTTCTTTCTCAGTTTAAAGTATTCTCTTCCATTGCTAAGTTGTTAAGAATGATGCTTCAGCCGAAACCTGTTTGGCTCAGTGGATAGAGCGTCAGTCTGTGGACTGAAAGGTCCCAAGTTCAATTCCGGTCAAGGGCATGTACCTTGGTTGCAGGCACACCTCCAGTAGGGGGTGTGCAGGAGGCAGCTGATCGATGTTTCTCTCTCACCCATGTTTCTAACTCTCTATCCCTCTTGCTTCCTCTCTGTAAAAAATCAATAAAATATATTTTTTTTAAAAAGAACGATGCTTCAATGCTGTACTTTAGATAAATATTTTCTGGCATCTATTGGGATAATTTTATGACATATTTTGTTTGGTAATATCTTGTTTGGAATTTTTTCATCTGCATTCATAAGTATATATTTTGCAGATACATTGATTTTTTTCGCCTTATCCTTCTCCATCTGCTTCTGCTTTTTTTAAAGGTTAGGATAGCAGCATTATAAAACATGTTGGAATGATTTTCCTCATTTACTGCATTCTAGAACATTTTGTATAAACTTGGATTTATCTGTTTTTAGAACATATAGATAAAACTGGTCTTTGCAATTTGTTTATAAGAATTTTTTTTTTTACTTTCCCAACAACTTTAGTAGTTAAGACATTCAACTTATCTATTATTTTTTATTACATGGTAAGTATATTTATTTTAAATAGGAACTGGAGTCCAGAGACAACATCTGAGTTGTATACACAGTACCAGTATTCTTGTTTTTGCTTGGTAATGAAGTTTCTGCATTTCATATTCCTTCACATATAACTTGCTAATGAAGTGCTCTAACTGAAATGCATGCCTCCTCAGATATATTTCCTTCAGTCGGACTCAAGAGACATCATGTAATTGAAATTCATACTAGATTACATGAAACACTTCATAGAAGAGCATCATTAAATATAAAAAACACATTTCCAACAAAATGTGTAAAAACAGTGAGCAGGACATTCATTTTGCTGCTGCTGAAAGTAAGGCTGGTGATATGAAGTAACTGTAATATTTAAGTTGAAGATTAGAGAGGTTAGAACATGTAACTTTGAGTGGGGAATCTAGAAATTAAAACAGCCAGAGGGAAAAGCTGTGCGCTACCACCGGCCGGGAGTTAGCACCTTAGGGCAGGTGCTCCTGGTCCTCCCAACATCCATCAGAGGCCTCATTTCCAACTGCTAGCACCTTTTCTTTTTTTCCTTTTTTCCTAAACGCTTTGGACATTGGAGCCTTTAGCCCACTTGGCAGGCTGGCAGGATCAGATTAATACCTCCTCCCTTTGCAGGGGTCCTCGACTAATGGTAAGTGGGGTATAAGTACTCCAGTTCTCTTTCTGCCTCCCTAATGGGTTAACTGTGAAGTGTGAATGTTGTATAGAAATTCCCATAATTCCCCAGTTGTTGAAGAAGGTAATGCAGAGGACGTGATGACCTGGGCAACTGGAGGCTTCTTACCCTCCTTCTCCCTCTCGTCGCCCTGTCCCTGGAATGTATATTCTGCCCACCAGTCCCATGATGGCAGCTATTTTCAAGACACAGCCTTGAGATCGTCATGTGTCTTTGAGGTCATCAGCATCATATTCCTGACTAAACACAGGCCTCTATAGAAACTTGAAGCTTCTGGCAGGCAGGTATGATGGGCTGTCTTGCAGCACCCATGACCAACCTGCTATGTAAGTTCCTCGCTTGTTAAGCCTGCCACTTACCAAGGTGGAGTGACCTATTTCCTTGCCCTCTGTATATACTAGCCAGTTTGCAAGCCACCTGCAGTGGGATGAAGCCATTGCTTTCCTAAGGGGCTACTTGATTTATACTCAGATTTTCTTGGCTATCTTCTCCTCTCTGTCTCATTCTCCTACCTGTGTTTCCTAGAATTATATTCCAAATAAACTAATTGAACTTGAATATATTTTTCAGGGTCAGCTTATTTGGAAACCCCCACAAAGGCAGAAGTTCTGCTAAGAAGCAAGTCCTCTGGACTTTTTTTTTGTAATTGGGCAACTTTCCCATCACCAGGTGATGATAACCTCTGGCATGTTTTTGCATCTCAATGCTACAAATTTCCTCAGGAATGAATTGAAGTAGGATGCAGAAGCACAAGGATAGACTAGTTCATGACTTATGTTTAGTATTTGATTGTTACTGAAACAATATTAATTATAAGAGTTGTAAAATTGGCTTTTTGTCATGTCATCAGTGAGACTAAGGAAGAGAATGTGTGGCTCATGTCATCCAATTCCAAAATCAGGGTATGATTAGAGATCCAGAAGTATTCTGGCAAAATTAAGAGAGATCATTATCTCCTGAAGCCAAGAAAAAAGTCAAAAGTATAAGTTGGTGGTAGACACTAACTCACAGGATCTTTGGGTCAGTTGTTACTTTTCTTGATGTTCTTATATTATTATTTTTTAAAAATTCTGTTAAAGAAATGAAATTCTTTTTAAAACATAAATAAAATCAAGTTCTTTGCAGGGCCACATAGGAAACCATCAATTTTGACTTTCTCTCTCTCTCTCATGGTGGCTGAATATATATATTTTTAGACACCTTATCTAATGTAATTTTGACCAATAGATGATTGATTATTTTTAAGAGACAAGAATTTTTTACATATTTAACATAATTATAGGGTGTCCCCAAAATTGAATAATTATAAAGGCAGTGATTATTAAAATACATTTTCTTTTCAAAAGTGAGCTATCAGCAGTTAAAGTATATCTACATTTTTGGAAATATCCTGTATATGTAAATATGCTCTCAAATGTTAATATATTTGGAAGGCCAGGACCTATTTTTAGAGAATGATTCCATTCATATTTTATCAGTTGACTTCAACTTAATAAAGTGAGATGCCACTCCCCGAAGGTAGTTTCCTTTTCTCATGCACATTCAGTGCCCTGTGGTCAGTACTGGCCAATTGCTTAAATGGAAATCAGTGAAGAGATCTTTTGTTTTACAGATGAATTTCACAGACTTCTAGAAAAGAATATCTGGCACAGTGATGTTGTAATAAGATAGAAATTGGGGTAGAGTGATGGAGTTTCTAAACACACCGGAGATGAAGAAATGCTATAAGTAAGTTTTATCAGCAAATGTGCGTAATGATACAGAAGGATGATAAAAAAATTAAGGGCCCTTCATTTTACTTTTTTTCCTTCTTTCCCTTTTTCACAGTTCTGATGTAAGTTCTTGCCATTTTTTTACTGTAATATTTGGGAATAGGGATGCATTATTTTGCATTTTATATTGGACTTTGTTGCATTCTAGGCTTGAGACCTAGAATGTGGAAAAATTGCTAATCTTTCTCTAAAATGGATACTATAGTTGCTCTTAAATATTAGAATTGCTATAATAACTATTAAATGCAATTATACATGTACATAATTAAGTGTAGTGAGTTTATTCAAAGCATTCAGTAATAATTAATATTCATAATGTTGATGAAAATAATAGTAATAACAAAGCTTACTCATCCAGATAGTGCTTTGATCCTGGATTAGTTTTGTAAAGTGATTTATTTATTTTGTGTGTGTGCTAGATTTTTTTTTAGCTGTGCTTTATGTCAATAGATTTTCAGAAAAGTTAATAATTTTTTTTTACCATTTAATAGTTCTAAAATAAAGCAAGTTTAGGAATAAAGAACACTATGGTGTAGTGTTAATTATATGAGGTGCTCAATAGAAAGTAGTGCTGATTAATACAGATAGTCTAAACTGAGTTTTGCAGAAGCAAACATATCAGCCCTTCCCCCAATCTTCATCTAAAATGAGCATGCACAGCCAAAACTGGTTTGGCTCAGTGGATAGAGTGTCTGCCTGCGGACTGGAGGGTCCTGGGTTTGATTTTGGTCAAAGGCATGTGCCTTAGTTGTGGGCACATCCCCAGTGGAGGGCATGCAGGAGGTGCTGATCGATGTTTCTCTCTCATCAATGTTTCTGACTCTCTATCCATTTCCCTTCCTCTCTGTAAAAAATCAATAAAATATATTTAAAAAGTAAAATGAGCATGCGTAGATTTATATTTGCCTGGATACACAGAAAGTGATGATGACTGCTTACCTCCAGAGTTTTGACATAGAGTAGAGGTTATTAAATATATATATGATTATGCATTGGTCCACTAGTAACCATGAAGATATATTACTTAGATAATTTAAAATAGATTTAACAATTTCAGTATATGAAAATAATGTCATTTAGATTATTTGCACAGAGTAAAAAAAAAGACATGTATTTTTGTTTTGGTTTGGTTGTTGAAATATATGAAGCAAGATAGAAAAACTATTTTAAAAATCAGGAGGAAAGGCCTTATTCCCTAATATTCTTTTTTTAAAATTTCTTTATCGATTATGGTGTTACATATTATTTGTTTGTTTCTACAGTTAAGATTTGCTATTTAGAAATTCAAATTTTTATATCATCAATGTTCTCTTTTAATCCTCATGTGAAGATTAAATTGGATGTCATTCCAAGTGGACTCCTGCAACAGAGAGGAACTGACAGGTCTGCGCCAACCACGAAGGCAAGAAGAGAAATAGTCCAGAGATGGAAGAGGATGATGACGCCTTGCCATGCGAGCAGTCAGCAGCTGCGCTTCACTACAGGATGCCTAGGACCAAACCAGAGAGGGTCGGACTGGCATTGCCACCATTTGTCCACCATCCAGATACCACTGCTGATGTGTACACATAAGGAACTGTTTGACATTGAAACTGGAACTCAGAACTATTGGACATTGAAATTGGTATTCAAACATTTTTTTGCTCTTATAAGTTTATTCCTAGCCTACAAAGGCAAGATGTTTTTAAAGACAAGAATTGGGGGCGTGAGCAGGGAGAACAGATACAGAGGCAAAGAAGCAATGAACAGACTGTCATGCTACATTGGGAAGGCAGGGGAGGTTTGGGGGCTAGGGGTGCCTGTAAGAGATCAACCGAAGGGCTTGTATGCATATATGTAAGCATAGCCAATGGATACAGGGCATTGGTGGGGTAGTGGGTGGAAGCGGGGAGGAGACAGGTGAGGGCATGTACTTGGGTAGGGGGGGGGAAGCCTGAGGAAGGCAACAGGGAAAAGAAAAAAATAATAAATACCAAAAAAAAAAAAAAAGAATTCAGTCCAAGATATATTACCATCAAATAAATAAATAAATAAATAAATAAATAAATAAATAAATAAATAAATATTGTACCCTGGCTGGGGATTGAGTCCAAAACTTGGGTAAGTGCCCTGTTCAGAAATCGAACCTGTGACATTTCTGTGCATGGGATGATACCCTAACCATTGAACACACTGTCCAGGGCTATGAATGTTCATTTAAAATACATTCTGTAGTCCTAGCTGGTTTAGCTCACTGGTTAGAGCATTGGCCTGGGGGACTAAAGAGTTCCAGGTTCGATTCCGATCAAGGGCATATACCTTGGTTGCAGGCAGCTGATCAATGCTTCTCTCTCCATAGATGTTTCTAACTCCTGTCCTCTCTGTAAAAAAATCAATAAAATATATTAAAATAAAATAAAATAGATTCTGTAGTAATTTCAGAAAACTATTGGCAGGTAGCAAATATCTCTGTTGCTTAAAATATTGCCAGTCTGGACTCTTTAAAAAATGAACTGTTTCAAAGTAAACAAATTATTAGAGTTGCTTAGCATTTGCTGTGAAACTTCTTAGACTAGCAGGATCTGCTAGAAGTAAATGAAATCATCACAGTGCTATCCTCTTATCTGTCAGTTATCTTCTGTGATTTTGTAAAGCAATGAGCCATGTTCTTTGGGGAGCAGAATTTTTCTAAGAAATAAGTCATTGAAAATTCCACTAATATTTTCAGTTCTCTACAAGGATGGCAGTCTATCACCAAATACAATTGTATGTCAAAAATTGATTTAAAATGGTATTTTAAAATGAAAAGATTATGGAAGTACTTATTTTTATTTTTTTAATACCCCAATTTAAAGAATAATTTAAAAGTTTTAAAAATTATACTAGTATTTATAATGACATCTCTAATGTCTACATACAAAATAAATCTAGTTTTGTGATAGTTTAATTTGACTTCCAAAAGAGTTTTCAGGAAAACAAAAACATCACACTGCTTTGTTAATTAATTAATATGTTGTTTATCTATCTGAAATAGTCAAACTGGTGTATACCCATAGGTTTGACCTGATATATATTTAATGCCATCTTTTGTGAAATTGGTCCTAGGGCAGATATCTTTTCTCTTCTTTCCTTTGTGGTTATTTTTCACCAGCTCTGTTTCTGCATCTTTGGTGCATACATCTCATAGGTACTGAGTATACAAGTGTTGTGGTTACAGCATTGTTTTTAGAGTCCTGACTTGACCATTTGTTAGGACAACCTTGGGTGACTTAGTCAATCATTCTTATCATCTTTTTATTTATGTGTCAGATGAGTTAATATCAAATTTTCAGCATTAATGCCCAGTTAAGTAAGGATGCAGAGAATAGTACCTGAAAAACTGTAGAAATGAAATTGTCTCTCATTCTTTTTCTCCTACTAAATTGACTTACCCAAAAAAACTTTGAAATATATATTGGGGCAAGTAGATGCAATGTTCAATACATACATTGTCTTAGAATTCATTTGACCTACTTCAGGAATAATAAGAATTGTAATATAACAAAAAGTAAAATTGGCTAGGCGCAGTGGTCGGCAAACCGCAGCTTGCGAGCCCCAGGTTGCCGCTTTGTTGAATAATGAGTTCGTCGACCACTCACCTAGACTCTCAATTCCAATAATCACAGGCTGTTGTTTTTTCCTTGTGATTAAGTCCCTATCCCAGTGATCAGTAAACTCATTAGTCAACAGAGCGGCAAACCGAGGCTCGAGGCAGTTTGCCGACCACTGGGCTAGGGGAAAGTCTGAAAGCAATTCTAATAGCTTTTCAACAAATGGGGAAGTTAAAACAACAAAAAACATACAATAACAAAGCATGACTAGACTCACAAAGTCAAATGTGTGATTCTCCTTTCTGGAAAGTGCAAGCAAAAAAATATCCTTTTAGCTGAAACTGGTTTAGTTCAGTGGATAGAGCATCAGTCTGCAGACTGAAAGGTCCCAGGTTCGATTGGAGTCAAGGGCATGTACCTTGGTTGCAGTCACATCCCCTGTAGGGGGCGTGCAGGAGGCAGCTGATAGATGTCTCACTCTCATAGATGTTTTTAACTATCCCTCTCCTTTCTTCTCCGTAAAAACAAACAAACAAAAAAAAAATAAATAAAATATATATTTTAAAAAAATATATCCTTTTAACATTCGCTGTGGACTAGTGACCTGCTGCTACATGTGATTACTAAATGAGTTAAGTTTAGTCTTCCCAATATCAAGCTAAGTCTGGTACTGACATGAGCACATATAGAGCAGAAACTCTAAGGAGATCTAAACAAGGCATCATAAATGTTTGCCTTTGGAGGTATGCAGGGATGATTCAAAAACATCTCATCAGAAGAACTGAAACAGGGAGTCATTTGAAAAGATGGAGAAGCAGGGGGAAATTATTTCATGTGTGAAACATATCCAGAAGCCCAAACCTAAAAATAAAGTGAGGGAGAGGGAATGAAGAGATGAGAGAAAAGACATGCTAAGGGGCCAAATGGTAAACTGATTCTACTGTGTGTGCAGAGCTGTGTGTGACACAAGGAATGAATTTGCCTTGAATTTTTATTTTGACTTTTTTTTTATCACCGTTTATTCCTTTTATGCCCTCTAACACCTCCACCTTACCCCCCACAAATAATCTCAGCACACACAACCTTCTAATTCTTATGGAGTTTTATGAAGATAAAGAAAAGGGAAGTTTGGGATACCAGAACTTTCTTTCTATAGAAACTATTGAAAAGCAGTTGAAATTTGGCAGATCAAAAATAATGAGAGTGGGCTCAAGTTTGAGCAATATTTATGATACATTTACATTATTAGTAGTATGATTATTTGTTATTATTATTATTATTATTATTATTATTATTATTATTATTTCAGGTGATAAGAATGCCAGGTAACTAAAAACCCATCCTTACCTTCAGGGAGATTATCATCTTGTGAGGTAGACACTTAGGTAGGCACACACTGAAAGGCACATTCTATGTTCTGTACTAGACGTAAGAACAAAGTGACACAGGAAATAGAGGATAGAATTTACTTCAATTTGAGGACTTGCAAAAACTTTCCTGCTGATACAAAAACAAAACAAAACAAAACTGTATTTATAGAACTTATGGGGTTAACCAAGTGCAGAAGGTTGGTAAGGGTTTCTAGGCAATGTGGCACCATGAGTAAAGTTCTAAATGTATGAACCAGCATACTATGCATAAAAAGAGTGAAGAAGTTAGTTATTTCTAAAGTCTGAATTGGGAGATAGGGGTTTAAGCTGATTGACATTAGGATATAAAAGACTTTGTATTCAGAAATAAGGAGATTGATTAGGAAAGAGATTTGTAGATTGAGGGTTAAAAAAAAACACAAGTTTCTTTTTTGAAGTCTACATCAAATCAATACTAAAAATGAAAGACTTCATATTAAAGGCAGATCTTGACTTATGAATGAATTTATGGCAGCACCAATTGCTCATTTCTTCATGGCAATGATCCCCGGAGTTGATAAGGATTCTACTCAAGAAGTTATGTTTGATAATTCAGTCTCCCACTTACATACCACACACATTCTCTCTGCTGACATTATCTTCAATAAGAGAGGTCCCCATCTCCAAAGAACACATTCTCTTCTGATGCAGCTCTAACTTGCCTGTGGTTCTTATGTTAATTAAAAATCTGCTTCTCTGATTTTCACTTGTGGTTCTAGTTTTGCTTTTAGGAGCCACATAAAATAAGACAAATAATCTCCTTTCATGAGAACATTCCTTTGATGTTTGAAAAATAACTTTCATGCTTCTTTCATTCAACTCTTTTCTAAACTACATATACATTTCTATACTTAGTTCCTATTTGAGATGTTTTCAGGTCATTTACTAAGTTTCTCTGTCATTTATTTTTCCTCTTAAGTTACTGTGGCTTGTCAACATATTTAAATGGTTATTAAATTGTACCTGGTGATCTAAGTTTGGTTTGTATAGGGCAGGGTAAACTTGGTCTGCCTTGTTTCACTGAAGGGAGATTATCTCTTTATTTAAACTCCTGAGATGGGCTAGCTGTTGTAAGCAAGCATCACACAACTCTAGCTCATTAGGAGACTTTTAGTCACATATAATTTTCACATTAACTCATGTCAAGATTTTTTTCTTCCTCTATAAAGTTATGCTAGTTATTTTTTAGCTTAAAGTTATACGTACATTTTATTGTCTCCATATTAGCTGAGGAGTTTAGTTTCTATCAAATTGAATCTTGATTTTGTCACTCTGTTTGTTCTCTACATGTTTGTCTTCTGAAAATATGATATATTTTCTATTATTTTCATATGTAATACATGGGGTAAAAATGATAGACAGGTAATGACACGGCTATGACATTTTGGGGTTCCAATGGGATTTATCCCAAGGTTGAAATTAAAGTTTCATTCAACACTATATATCGATTCGATGGCATTTGTGAGTTTACCTAACAATATTTCCCAGCACACATTTCAAAAACATCTTATAAACATACGTGATTTTTTTATTCAAGTGTTCAAGTGTTTATCAAATTAGTAAAATTATCAAAGAATGACACAATGATTGTATAGTAGATTCATTTTAGGTAAATTGTATGGGTCTCATAAGATTTTATGATTCTTTTCACATAATAGTACATTATTTTCTTTTGTATTTGACTTTTCTCAGTGATTTGTCATGGAACTTTATAGGATGCAAGCACTGGAGTCTAGCAAATGAATTAAAATATCTGGCTTTTGGCCTAGTTTGTGTGGTTCAGTGATTGAGTGTCAACCTAGCAACCAGAACACAATTCCATTCCCATTCAGGGCACATGCCCTGTTCTGAGCTCAGTCCCCTGTGGGGGTCATGTGTAGGCAGCTGATAACTATTCTCTCATCATTGTTTCTCTCTCTCTCTCTCCCTCTTCCTTCCTCTCTGAAATCAATAAAAACATATATTTTAAAAAATTTGGCTTTGGTTCACATTAGCTCTGTGTCAAGATAAATGTATAATCTTTTAGTATATAAAAGGGATAATAGTAGACATTTCACAAGGTCATTATTAAGATTTAATGAGAGTTTACAAAGCATCCAGTCTAGGGCCTGGCCCACAGTGTACTAGTATATATGACACATTACATTTCTTACTTTCAATACCAAGTTAGCCAAAGTAACTGCACTGCATTGTCAGACTAATGTTATGTCCATTTTTAAGATGAAAAAATATAATTTAGAGAGTTTTATTCGGTTATTCAATCATTATTAATTATTATCTGGCACTGTTACACATGAGATGCATGCATAGATATTCTGGAAACATAGCAAATATGTACCAAAACTAGCTTCAAAGTCTAGATAATTTTGAACATCAATTGGGCATGAATTGATATAGCATTGTATTTTTTACATATTTTTATTACTGAGAGTATTACAGATGTCTCCCTTTTTTTCCCTTCCCCTTGCCCCCCCACCCACTTCCCACCTCACCCCCAACCCTTTACCAGCCTATAGTCTGTGTTTATGGGCAATGCATATAAGCATATCAGTAATTGTATTTATTGTCAGATACTTTGTAAAATATTGACAATAAATATCCCAAATCATATCTTTTGGTAGATATAGTCTGTAATAAAATAGCCTCTGTGATCAGCTCCAAAAAGTAATATGTTGGGGGAACAAATTGTGATCCATTAAAATGCCTTAAGGCCAGTTTTAATGAATCATTAAAGATTATTTATAATTGGCATATGTAGCATATTAAATTAGATTCCATTAAGTTACTAATTTGGCTGAAATAATTTGTTTTTTTTATCGAGTAAAATATTTCCTTTCTGATTAAAAATATTCTCCATTCAGTTGATTATCTATTTCTCTTGCTAGATAGCCCCAACTTGGTCATAATACAGAATTAGTGCAATTAAAATTAATGATGTTTGAATATAATTTGAAATGATAAAAATTATTACCTTTTACCTAAAAATAAATGTGTTCTTTTCAAACCCTACCATTTGAGAGAATGACTAATGTTGTACAACTATGGAAAACTGTCAGGATAAATAATTTAGTAGCTATATTTAATAGCATTTGCTAGAAAGCACCATTGAAATATGGTTTAAACATGACAAATCTGTGTGCCACGCCAGCACAGTCGAGTGTTCAGCAAGACTGAGGGAGGGCTGGTGAAGGATGAAGAAAAGAAAGACAAAGAGAATAAGCTGGTTTAGGTGGATCTTCTGTGTGTGACTGAGACCACAGAACAGATCCAGACTTCAAGCTGATGCTTTATTTTATAGTCAGAGGTAAACAAGATAATTTACATTATTCTTGTATTTTCACTTGTTTTGGCAGCACTTGCTGCACCTCCCACAGCCCTTTAACTACCCAGGAAAGATCTAGGGAGCAGTCACAAGATCAAGCTTAATTATGCTAAGAGGGCTGTGCCTTCTAAGCTGGGACTTGTTTTGGGGCTTTGCCAGCAGGTCAGTTTGAGCCTTAACCCTATAACTGCTCCCTATAAATCTGTTTTGTTTTTTTTTCTCAAAAACCAAAAATTTGGGAGAATTTTTACTAATTTGAAATGAGATTTTTTTAAAAATGCTATACAGGACTTCCCATTAACACTGAGTACTTTATATAAAGATACCATGTATCTTTCAGGTACATTTAAAAAATAATAAGTACTGAAGTAGGGCTTCCATCTAAGCACTCATGCAGACTGAATAAATAGGTTGTTGATCCTTTTAACACACACACACACACACACACACACACACACACACACACACACACGACACTAGACAAACTTATGAAAAAAACAATCTGGACTCAGGGAAAATGATCAAAGGCAGAAGAGAAACTGAGAATCAGTAATTTTTTGAGAAACTGCCACAACTTCAGGGAAAAATAAATCAGAGTTCTCATCTTTTTTGCCTAGTGTTGCTCTCTTCTACTCCAGCCTTGAGTTAAAGAGAGCTATTAATTTAGCAGCATGGGGCTGGCTGTATGAACTTGCAGCTCTGCTGCCAGCAGGTGTGGGCTCTGTTTGTGCAAACTGGGAAACACAGAACATTGCAGAGGGAAGTGGTGAGTGTAATAGAAAACAAATGGAGCAATGCAATGTCTCTGATAGCCAGAGACTGTGATCCTAGTTACGGTGACTGGTGGCTGAGCCAGAACTTTATTAGAAGACTAGAGACCAGGTGCATAGATGCATGCACCGGTGAGGTCCCTCAGCCTGCCCTGTGCTCTCTCGAAATCCGGGACCTCTAGGGGGATGTAGTAATGTGCCAAGCGGCAGGCCAGGGAGGAACCCAAACCCAGGTCAGGTGCTGCACTGCTCCTGCTCACTATGGCCCTGCTGCACCTGCCATCACTGCTTGGTAGCACTGCTGTAGAGGCAGGAGAGGCTCACACCCCTGAAGCTGCACTCACCAGCTGTGAGCTTGGTGTCTGGCACCCATGGATGCTCCTGCTGTGGGAGTGCACTGACCAGTAGGGAGAAGCTCCTGCATTTAGCACCTGCCCCCTAATAGTCAGTGTAGATCATAGCTATCAGTTGAACAGTTAAACTGTTGCTTAGACTATTATATATATAGATTCTAGAAATAAACTGTGTGCATCTCTGACTGTCTAGGAAACTGCACATAAAAGAGTTATACAAAAAGTGAAAACAAAAGGAGATTTGAGAATTGGCTGACCTTTGAATGCCCTCACCAACCATCACGCAGATTAATCATCAGGGAGAGGAAGTTCAAGATTTTGAGCACAATATATGCCAAAATCACTGATTAGCAATTAAGCTACAGAGATAAAGGGTGATGAAAAAGACTTACAAATAAAAAATTAGGAACTCTTTAGAATCCTATAGAAAAGAAGAAATAGGAAATATTGTCATCCCAGCTCTACAGATTTATTACCTATGTGACCTGTGTGAGGTAAATGCATATAATTAGAATTATTATCTCAAAAGCATGCAGAAGAAATTATGAGTTAAGACAGAAATTAATCATAATAGTGTCTGACATATAGTAATGTTTCTATTATTTTTATAGAAAGCAGTGTAGTAGTTTTCATTCATTTTAAGAAAGAACAAAAATAAAACAATATAGAAGAAGCAAATTTGCAGAATACAAAGTTCCTAGATTTAATGTATGAGTTTTAGGTCTTGAAAATTTTACTACTCCTTATTCTTTCATTCATTCCACAATGATGTATAACTATGTATCATATACTGTTTGGGTTGATAGAAGTGGAATGATAACTGATGTGAGAATTATTAAAACAATACCACTAAGTTGGATAATTCAAACATATTATAACCATTTATTATGAAGCAGGGGCTCACTCTTAGTCATGTAGCAAGACGGCTTCAAGGTAAAGGATGTCCTTTGTATAAACATGTACTTTCATATCTATATATTATTGGTGGTGACTAAATCCAGTATTTAAGTGTTAATGTAAAATTAGACTTATATTAACATTATATTTGCCTTGAAATTATTCCAAGGCCAATGTAGCTAAGAATAAATACATCTACTAGAGTTGTTCTCTCTTCTTTGGATTTGTTACTATTTCATTCCAAGGACTCAACCATTACTTCAGAGAGCATTGAAATATGAGAAACACACTTCTAACCTGAGAATTTACTGAGAGTATACCACCAGAGGGGAATCCATTGCGATTATCTTGGGGAGCATAATTCCTTCTGGACTTTTCTTCATTCAACACATGAATAATTCACACATTTTCGATTTGACTTTTGAAGGCTTATCTTCAAGAAATGGTCAGAGTGTGAGCCTGCACACTCTGTTGATAGTAATAACTCAAAATATCTTTGTTCTGCACAGTTCTTTCCTGACCTTTAGAGTCCTATCATTACTGGACTACTTGACGTTTCCAAGTAGATGCTTCATAGATACATCAAACAATGTTTTCCAAAAGGAACTCTTGATTTCACACAGCAAACTTGATTCTCTGTTGGGATTTCTTCGTTCCAGTAATTGTTAAAATCACCACCCAGATGCTCAAGCTGAAAAAGTTAGGGTCTTCCTCCATCTAACAAGTGACTCAATTTACAATCCTCCTTGTTTCCTTCTCCTAAGTATGTTTCACACACATTCATTTTCATCTACTCTATGGATATTTAAATTTAAACAACTTAAATTATATCTTACACTTTTCCTCCTAAGCAGTCTCACCATCTTTTAAATCTTTTCTTTTAAACATAGCAATCAGAATAATCTTTTAAAATTACCAATTGACCAAGGTGATTCTCCTATAAAGACAGACTCATAGATAGCCGTTGGCGATGGAGGCCTGGATGTGGGAGGTGCAGGCATTGAGCAAAAAAAGAGAAAAAAAAAGAAAGGGAAAAAGAACTTATGGACACAGACCACAGTGTGGTGATGACAGGGGTAGAGGTGGAGGAGAGATGGGGGGATAAATGATGATGGGAAAAATAAATAGCTACTTAAAAAAAGGAGGGAAAAGAAAAGCCTTTTAACACCTGATAATTGCAGGATGCCACCCAATTACAAATACAGATTCCATACCATAGCCTTTCCAATTGTGCACACTCAGGCCCTACACACCTATCAAGTTCATTTCTCTCTATTCTTACTTCCAGGAATATTCTGGCCACCTTCACCTGTTTTTAGTCTGTTCTATTTACCTCAGTGCTTTCACCGATGGTTTTGTTTCTGTCTGAAAAAAAATCTTTTTCCTATGGACCACATGATAAATTTTACTCAAAAGACCTTTCCCAAATGATGATAAATTGTCTAACCACTTTTTCTATTTTATATTAGAGGCCCAGTCCACAAATTTGTGCATCTTGAAAGGAATTGTGGGCTGTAAGGATGTGGTGGGCACAGGGCCAGGTCTCAGTCCATCCTCTGCACCCTCACCTATCTTGGTCTTGTCCCTGTCTGCTGGCAGCCCTGCTCCCACCACCACCACTCTCATGCTCAGAGCGATTGAGGCCAGTGCCATCAGTGCGTGCAAGTGGTTGCTGCTGCCCCAATAATCCCTCAGAGCCCGGGGAAGTGGAGAAGCCCTCACAGGAAATTTGGGCCAGCAGCCACTGCTCTCACCCACTGACAGCACTGAGCAATTGGGACTGGCGCCAGGATCCAGCAGAGGATGCTAGTGGGGCAGTGCTGGCAGTGGGTTTGAGTGGCAGCTCTGGTGCTGGCAGTGGGTGTGAGTAGGGCCGAAACCAGCCGCTAGTGTGAGCAGTGGCTGCTAGCCCCAATCATCCCTCAGGAGCAGGGGGAGGTAGAGAATCCCTGAGGGGCAATCGGAGCCAGCAGCTGCTGCTCACACCTGCTGACAGCACTGAGCAATTGGGGCTGACACCAGGTGTCCACACGGGCGGCTCCAACACCTGCAGCGGGTGCAAGCAGGGCTGGCACAGAGACAGCAGCAGGTGTGAGCACCAGTGCATGGGAGCAAAGAATTTTCAGTAACCACCAGAGGCTTGCCCCAATGACAGTGACTGGCACCCTGCCTTGGTCTGGTACCTCCCTCCTGCTTACCTGCTCCATCACCCTGCTGTGGCCGATGCCTGCCATGTTCTGCAAGCAGCCCCTGGTGGTCAGTGCATGTCATAAGCAACAGGTTGTTCTGCCGTTCAGTCTATTTACATATTAATCTTTTATTATATAGGATTATTATACCCTCAGTTATCAAATTTTAAATATGCACATTATATTTTCATATATATTGACATGCTACTAAGTTGCAACATTATTGCTCTTAAAAGAAGTGCTTAAAAATCATACTTTGCATCCATTTCTTCCTAATTCCTAGAAACTATACCATTCACAAAATAAAGCAAAGTCAGAAACAAATATGTATATTACTAAGCAGTATATATTCTTAATGCATACTTCTATACAAATAATTTGATTAAGCAATGTTTGTCCTTCCCTATAGATACTAGCTATAGGCCTAGGCACTGAGTAAAGTGGCAAAGTATCCTCTCAACCCACATCTGGTGCACCCCTAAAACTCAGTGTCCCACAATGACCAACTCAACACACTCGTTAGTTAGTTTAACTTCACGTTAAACTCTCCATGCAGGATATTCCAGGGAAAAATATATATATAATGTTTCCAAAATTATGAATTTCTAAAGAAATTACATTTTTAAAGAACTCTGTAAAAATAGAATTAACATATCTTAATTTCCTTTATAGACTTACTCATTTGTGTCAGTTTTAAAATATAAAAATTACATCTGTTATCCTTAATTTACTCATGAAACTAAAATGGTTGGCACATTAAATTTAGAAGGATAATTTGTTTCGATTCTTCAAATTTAATATTGGGATTTACTTTTATATGTATTTCATTGTTACAAATGGCACTGCAAGCTGCTGGAACTTAAAAAATTGAACATCTTTTCTTTTTCATCTATTCATCTGAAGCAGTTAACTGAGAAAATAAAAAAGCATCTACACTAATAAAAAAGAAAGATGCTAATTGATCATACCTCTGCTACACCCACAGCCAATCAGGAGTGATATTAAAATAAATCCAACAAAGATGGTGGGTAAATTTGCATATGCAGCACGTGACAACCCTGGTGGAGTCCAGGCTGCAATGGAGGCAGTTCCAGCGGCCATCACTTGATGGGGTCCAAGTGGTGATCAGAACTAGACAGGCCCAGGCAGCAGCCTGACATCCTCCATGGAGTCCAGGAAGTGATTGGAACTGGCAGGCCGTGTGGGCAGCGCTTGGTGCCCCCTGCAAAGTTCAGGCTGTGATGGGGACCAAGCAGTTCCAGTAAGCAGCGACTGATGCCGACTGTGGGATCCAGATGGCAATCGGGACTGGATAGGCGGCATGGAAAGCACCTGATTCTGTCTGTGGGGTCCAGGTGGCGATGGGGACTGGGCAGGCCCGGGGGCCAGCATCTGACACCCCTTGTGGAGTACAGGTGAAGACTGGGATGGGCAGTTACAGCAGGCAGTGCCTGACGCTGCACGTGGGGTCCAGGCAGCGATAGGGATGGGGCAGGCAGGGTGGCCAGGGTCTCCAGGATCACTGTCTGCCCCAGGGCTGCCTGTGGACACCAGTGGAGCAGGCTCGGGATGAACATTTTAATGAAAATGGGATGCCTATTCCCACCTCTCCCAACCACACCACACCCTGTCCCTGGTGAGGAGAGGAAAATAGGCAGTTAGGAGGCACTGGGGCTCTGACATGGCTGGGAGTAACCTGCAGGCATACTACCAGGAAGAAGTGCTGAACCATGAGGATACAGAGGGCTGGCTGATGGAGGCGCACAAAGATGCAGATGAGGCGGCTCTCTCTGGCGCTGTACATGGACTACCTGATGGATGAAATTGGCTTTCTGAACAAGGCACACGAAGAGGAGATCACCGAACTGCAGGTGCAGATCCAGTATGCTCAGATTTCCAAGGAGATCTGACCTCTCCACTATGCTCAAGGTGATCCATGCCCAGTGAGAGAAGCTGGCTGCCAAGATGATGCAGAATGCCAAAGAATGGTGCAAGACCCTCTTTACCTTGCTGATTGAGAGCACTGCCAAGAACACCTACAGTTTGCATGCTGCCAAGGAGGAGGTGTCTGAGAGCCGCTGACCGCTCAAGGCCAAGACTCTGGAGATAGAAGCAAGCTGGGGCATGAATGAAGTGCTGGGCAAGCAGCTGCAAGAGCTGGAGGATAAGCAGAATGCAGATGTTAGTGCTATGCAGGACACAATCAACAAATTAGAAAATGAGTTGAGAACTACAAACAGTGAAATGGCATGATATTTAAAAGAATACCAGGACCTCCTCAATGTGAATATGACTTTGGATATTGACATTGCAGCTTACAGAAAACTCTTGGAAGGTGAGGAGACCCAGCTCAGTTTCACCAGCATGGGATGTATAGCCAGCGGCTACTCGCAGAGTTCTCAGATCTTTGGATGATCTGCCTAGGGTGGTTTACAAACCAGCTTCTACTTGATGTCCACTCACTCCTTCCTTTCTTAATACACTAGCCACATCCAGGAAGAGCAGATCGAGGTGGAAGAGACCTTTGAGGCTGCAAAAGCTGAGGAAGCTAAGGATGAACCCCCTTCTGAAGAAGTTGAAGAAGAGAAGAAGGAAGAGGCTGGCAGGCTGCACCTGAGGAAGTGGAAGGAGAGGAAGAGGAAGAAGGTGCCAAGGAAGAGTTTGAGGCTGCAAAGGAGGAAGAAGGAGGTGAAGGTGAAGGAGAAGATACCCAAGAAGCTGAGGACGAGAAAAAAGATGAAGGTGCTGGGGAGGAGCAAGCAACCAGAAGAAAGATTGAGCCCCCCTTTCCTTAATTATTTCAGGAATAATCCTCCCGAAACCAGGTCAACTCCATCACCAACCAAGCAGTTGAGTTCCTGATACTATATAAATTAAGAAGTCAATATATATAACATTCTGAGGTGACTCAAGTTGTATATTAAATGTGATGCTATGACTTTTCTCCTTATGCAGAGTACCAGTTTGCTTGCAAAGTGGCTTCCTGGCTTGCTGCCAGCCTGTGCATGGTCCATACTTATGAGTTCAGGATCTATAAAAATGTGAATAATTCAGTTGTTTATAATAAAAACACATGAATATATTAATTCATTAATGTTAATGTTAAACTTCATGAAAAAAATAGTCCTTTGAATATTTGGTAGTTAGAAATTAAAGACCTCAAATCATGTGCAATAAACAGTAAATAAAGTTAAACTGAATGAAAAAAAATACATTAGGGGTCAGGAAACATTCAAAGAACTGGGGAACCATTCCCAAATCAGGAAGGGAAGTCACAGGGTATATATTATTGCTACAAACACAATATTTCTTACTACATACAACATATACAATATTATATATAATATATTAGATGCCTTCCATGAAGTATGTATTCTCATAGAGGAATACTGGTAGATATGTTATAGTTATGGCAGTATCCTATCTATATTAATAAAAGGATAATGTGCTAATTAGACCATAGACCTTCCATATATCCTTCGGGACAAAGTCACAGTGGCAGGACCTAGGCAGAGGTAGTTAGGGGTGATCAAGCCAGGAGGGAATGGCAGTTGGAGGTGATCAGGCTGGCAGGGGGGAGGGGTGCAGTTGGGGGCAAGCAGGCCAGCAAGCAGAGTGGTTAGGGGAGATCAAGCAGGCAGGCAGGTGAGTGGTGATGAGCCAGTAGTCCCGGAGGGTGATGAAGTGTCTAACTGCCAGGTTAGGCCTGATCCCACAGGGGTCCCAGATTAGAGAGGATGCAGGCCAGGCTGAGGGACACTCCCCACCCTGTGCACAAATTTCGTGCACCAGGCCACTAGTCAATATTGTATTTAACCCAAACAATGTCATCGGTGTTTTGTTTTTTTATGTTTTTTTTTTTGTATATAGTATCCACATTGTTGTCAAGCAGATATAAAAATACACACCTTCAGAAAAATAGCAAAGTTAAAAAAGAATGCACATATATTTTATCCATTGGATCTAACTAGAAGAAACAAAACATAGTGTTGTCACATGAGCATGGTGCAGTAGAAGTCCTCCGATGGTGGCAGGCTCAGTGGAGAAAGGAATGATGGCGTCCAGCAAGGAGATCAGAGCAGACACGGTCTAGCAGAGGTAAAGGTGGTGAGGAAGGCCATGCAATTTTGCTGAATAAAAACCATAAGCCCAGAACTGAGTTTAAAGGTAAGTTACTGTAATGCTTGCCACAAACCCCCGTGATATTATCATCCTTAATGTAATCAGTAGAGGCTCAAAGTTCAGTGAGTTTAATTTGTCCATTTTCAGACTGTTAGAAAGTGGCCTGTTCAGAAATGACAGAGGTATTTGTGGGTCAAAACCCAAGCCCTCCATCAGCTAAGCCTATAGTAGGGCTATTTCCGGGAAGAAGAGCCAAGGTAATCTTACCTTTAGTAACAGCCTGGGTGTACCTGGGGAACATTATACTAAGTGAAATAACCCAGTCAGAGAAAGAAAAGTGCCCTATGATTTTACTCATCTGTAGAATCTAATAAACAACATAAACTAACAAGATAGAAACAGACTCTAGATAGAGTGTAGGCTAACAGCTGCCAGAGGGGAGAGAGGTTGTGGGGCTGAGTAGAAAAGGTGAAGGGATTAAGCAAAAAGAAAAAAAAAAAATACACAGAAATGAGCTTTGTCAGTGTTCTTATCTTTGTTTTATTTTTATTTTCTGATGAGAAATCCCATGCTTCCCTTTGTGTGGTTATTGGTAATGTTGTGAGAAGAAATATTTACTTGTATGCTCAGGACTTTCCCATATGCTAAGTTTGGGTCAAAACATCTTATTCAGGTTATTTCACTTTAGCTTCACAATAAGCATGGTAAATCTGCATTCTTTTCATTCCCCAAAAAGCTGCCAATTTACATACCATGATCATTGTCACAGGAGTAAGCAGTGGAGTCAGGACTGAAAACTTTCCTTATAATCCCCACCCCTCCCTAGCTGCAAAGTACAAGTGCTATCTGTTACAGTAGATGGCAGATTTCAGATAAATTCCTGGAGCAACCCCTGAAGGAATGCCTTTTTTCTTCTGGCACTTCAAAGTTCCTTTCTGACATCCAGGCTAACCATGCTGCTTATTTTGTAATCCAGTCAAATGCAGCAGTAGTTTTGTATTTCTGCCTTTGAATCACAGATCCAAGGAACTGGCAGCAGCATGAACTCCTGGTGCAAAGGAATTGTCATGATCTGACTTTGTCGATGGGTTGACACCGAATTCTTTTAGTCACATAAGACCTTTTTTGTTTTGTTAGAAATAAAAATATTTGCAGAGGAGTGAATTTGAGGAGTAATACAACAATTTAACTTGGAAAATTTTATTTTTAGAAAAGTTTTATAATAAAAATATGTTTGAGTGTTCATTCCTAGAGACAAGTAGCAAAAATATACCTTCTTCAATTAGTTGTTATTACAATAAATCTTTTCCCCTCAAATCTGATCTAAAATAACCCTTCTAAACTGCTACAGTCGATAGTATTCTGCACTCTGCTCTTTGATAAGGGGTCAAGCCAGAATCTTCTCACTGCCCTGGCCAGTTGCTCAGTGGTTAGAGCATCAGCCTTGGTACAGAAGAGCCCTGGATTCCATTCCTGGTCAAGGGCATGTACCTGGGTTGCAGGTTCACTCTTTGCCCCTAGTAGAGGCACGTGCAGAAGGCAACCAGTCCATGTATCACTCTCACATTGATGTTTCTCTCTCTCTTTCCCTCTCTCTCTCTTTTCCTCCACTCTCTGTAAAGCAATGGGGAGAATGTCCAGGTGAGGATTAACAAATAAACAAAGAATTTTCTCACTTGGTTTCAATAAGGCCATTCCTGGGGATAAACCTATTAAGGAAAAATAGTTATCTCTTAATACCACCTATTTTTACCCCACATTTCAGAATTTCTAATTTACATAAACCTAGGACTCTTTTACTATAATCATGAAAATAATTAAACTTTATATAATGTTTACAACTTAAGAAAATCACTCATTGCAGTTCAGTAGTGAGCACCTACTATGGACTATGGCTGGAGAAACTATTCTTGTTTGTTCCTTTTCTTTTTTTCCTCCAACATATTCTCCATTTTTTGTTGTTGTTTATTTGTTTCAATGGATCATTTTATATGATTCTATTTTCTCTACTTTCTTATAACAGTTAGATGGCTTATTATTATTTTTTTAAGTGATTGCCCTAGAGTTTGCAAAATATAGAGAGTTTGAAATATATTCAGGAGTGGGCAAAAAGTGGATTTGCAGCTGTGAATATGCAAAATAGAGTTTATTCTTGGGTTATTTCTTAATTCTTGTATTATTTATTTGTAGTACAATTATAAACCTACTTTTATCAAACCCTATATTTACAACTCGTTCAAGTGCACTTTCAAACACTAGACCAATTTAGGGTTAGTGTGAGTACATTAAAATAACAAAATAATCTTAATTCCTCCCTCCTCTTCTTTGTATCATTGTTATTAATTTCACTTATACATAAGCAAACTTAAGCACATATATGCATACATAGGTGTATACATAAATATACATGATTAAATGTGTTGTTTCTATTATTATTTTGGACAAACACATCTATTAGAACAATTAAGAATAAAAAAAAATAAAAGTTTTACTTTTCCTTCAATTATTTCTTTCCTGATACTCTTTTCTTTATGTAAAATTGGATTTCTGACCTATGCATTTTCCTTATCTCTGAAAAACTTATTTTAATATTTTCTTACAAAACAGCTCAATTTTTACTTCTCTGAGAAAGTCTATATTTTTGAAGGATAATTTTTGGGTACAAAATTCTAAGTTGGTAAATTTTTTTTCTTGTGAGATTTTAAACATTTCACTCCATTTTCTTTTACTTGGATGTATTCTGAGAAGCTGATGCAATTTTTATCTATGCTCTCTATAGATAGGTTTTTAATTTTCCTACTCCCTTATCTCAGGATTTTAAAAACTATCTTATTTTCTGTAGTTTGAAAATGACATGCTTAGGTGTATTTTTCTTTTTTGGGCACTTATTTTGCTTAGAGTTCCCTGAGTTTACTGGCTCTATTGTATGGTGTTTGACATTAATATGGCAACTGTCATTATTTCAAATATTGTTTCTGTTCCTTTCTCTTTCTCTCCTTTTCATATTTATTGCAGAAAGTATTACGTATGTCCCCTTTTTTCTCCCATTGACCCCTTATAGCCGGCGGCTGCCTCCCACCCAAAGTCTTTACCACCCTATTGTCTGTGTCTATGGGTTATGAATTATATGCACGCAAGTTCTTTGATAGATCTTTTCTCACCTACCCATCCACTCCTACCTTCCCTCTGAGATTCAACAGTCTGTTCCATGCTTCTATGTCTCTGGATCTCTTTTGTTCAAAGTTTATTTTGTTCATTAGATTCCATATATGGGTGATTTTATGATACTTGTCTTTCTCTGACTGGCTTATTTTGTTTAGCATAATATTCACCAGGCCCATCCAGGCAGTCTCAAAGGTAAGAGATCCTTCTTTTCTATAGCTGCATTGTATTCCATGATGAAAAAGTACCACTGGTTTTTGTTCCCTTCCTCTTTTCCTCCCTCTGGTATCCCTATTACAACTTTTGCAGTTATCCCACGGTTCTTGGATTTTCTGTACTTTTTTTTTTCAGTTTTTATTCTGTTTGCTTTTATCTTTGGAGATTTTTATTTAGATTTTGTCAAGCTCAGAAGTGATTTTTTCAGCTATGTCCATTCTAATAAGCCTCAGTAAGGCATTCTTCATTTTTGTAAGTATTTTTAAACCACACATTTCTTTTTGGTTGTTTCTTAGAATCTTCATCTCTCTGCTTCACTCTTTTCTAATGCTGTCTGTTTTATCTATTAGAACTCTGTTTTAAATCTCCTGTTTGCCAATTCCAACATCCCTGCCATATCTGAATCTGCATATGGATTATAAGGAGCTATTGTAGACAAGCCTGAAGTAATGTGGGGGTGAGATGTCAGGGGAGGTGAAACGTGCTACGGTTCTATGATTAGGTCTCAGTATATCAGTAAGTCCATCCCTACACTGTGAACTTCGCCGGTGCTTTTCAGCCACTCCCACCCCTACAATCCTTAGGTGAGAAAGGTGTTTAGGGTGAACTGCAGTTGGATACTTTTCTTTCCCCAGGCACAGACAAAATAGGTCTTAAATGGGGTACGTATCTCTCTTTCTCCACATGGAAAACTAGAGCCAAGTAAGGCTGTGCATCTACATTTCACTAGATTAATTGGGCTCGGATTAAACACCTGCAGGTCAGGTGCTAGTTAAATAGTTTTGCCTGAGGGAAGGCTTTTTAAGGCGAAGAGACTGCCCTGGTGTGTTTTAAAATGGTTCCCTACCCGCCCCCCCCCCAACCCCTCCTCCCACCTCTCTTAGTAAATAGGATGGGATTTTTCTCCAAAGTTCATTGCATACCTGGTAAAGTCTAGAAAGTAGAGCCCCTTACCCTTTCATGAATGAGTCCCCTGGAGGTGTTTTTTTTTTTTTTTTCCTAGAGAATTGTATGCTGAGCCTCCTGTATTTCATTGGTTCCAGTTCTGATTGCCCTACCCCCCGTACTGTTCCATGGGGTTTTCAACAGGTGGGTTTCTGCTTTGGTAAGTGATGATTCCTTATCTTTACCTGTTGGTATCTTCAATTCGGGGGGCAGTGATCTGCCTTCTGATCTCGCTTCTCTTGTGGAAGTAAGATTTGTTGGTATTTCACTTTGTTCAAAGATTTAATCATTGGAATGGCAGCTTCCAAAATTTAGTTAAGTTTGGACCAATGACAAGTATTTCTAAAAGGCACTATTTTTACAAAATGTCAGTTTTGTAAATATTTATAAAATGTCAGTAAAGCAGTGCTATAACTTGAAACAATCGAGGTGCTGTGGGTTGGAAATAACAGAACACCTAACATTAAAATGGGCTTTAATAATAAGGACATTCATCAGCTCATGAGGATTGGCCTAGGAGGAGGAGGATGACTTCTAAGTAGTTTTGTTCAGAAACTTTCACTGTTACCAAGCACCCAAGTCTGTCTCTGCTTGACTATCTTCAACAGGGACTTTTTGTCCTCACACCGCAAATGTCAATATCTTGTTGGTGACTTAGTTCTTCAACATGTTGCTTTGTGAGGAAACCAAGGAAAGGGAATAATTAGAAATCTTTCTGTGATATTGTACAACCCCATGTGAACCTACATTTCAAAATATAAAGTTTAACCTTCTGGAAAATTTAGAAAGTACAAGCAGTTGATGATTGGGGAGTGCTTATTGAAGAGTATGGAGAAGTGTGAATAAAGAAATTGGTAGGATGGGCCTGGAAGGACTTGATGTTATGGTATCAAGTTTGGATTTTTATCTTACCAGTGATGTTATACCATTTTATTCATTTTCTATTGCTTCCTGTAACAAATTATCATAAACGTAAAGTCCTGAAAACACACAATTATCTTATACTTCCGGAGGACAGAAATCTAAGAAGGGTTTCACTGAGCTACCATTAAGATGTTTGCAGGGGTGTGTGGGTGCTTTTTTCTTGTAATTATAAGGAGAAAACCCATCTCTTCTTCTTAACCAATTTCTAGAGGCTTTAGCCTTCGTTGGCAAGAAAGGTTCTTCCATTTTCAAAGCCAAGATCATAGCATATCCAGATATATCTGGGTCTGATTATCCTCCCTTTTTTTCCTACAGACAAAGCTAAATCACTCATTAAGATTGATAGTCACATCTGCAGACACCTAGTGCCATAGGAAGTGGCCCTTTTTGAGGTTCTAGGAGTGAAGACATGGGCATCTCTCGTAGAGAAATTATTCCTAGACATTTACTGCATACGGCTTTCGAGACAGCTAAGAGAATTGAAGGGTGAAATCGAGTACTCTTAGCATTAGGCATGAGTAAACATGTCTTGCAATGTGTGTAGTGTTACAATTTGCCTATTCCCCCAAATCATTCAACCCTAGTCCCAAGACTGGACTCAAATAAGAATATTATAATGATGTAACTAATTTTGCTCTATGTGACAGCTCTTGCATGTTTTTAGTGACTCCTGTGAACTTTGTCTTACATTTTGCTGTGTGCCAGTTTTTATGCTGCTTCAAAATGGGAAGTATTTCAAAAGAGTTGCAACATGTGAAATGTGGGCATCCGTGTGTTAATGCTGTCTGATTCTCCCTGCTCCTCTTCAAGGGAGGGAGATCCAGCTTCAATGATCTGTCACTTAAAGACTGTCCTATTGGAAAGGCTGATGTTCCTTCATCCTCGTTGGCTTCTTGACTCTGAAGATTCTCTCAGAAAAGCACATGCCAATTCCAGTGGTTTTATCTGACCTATCTTGCTTGGGATAGATAATCCTAACAAAGTTGAAAACATTCTTGTGTAACACAAAATTTACTATAATTAACTTGTTTAGAGTGAAAGAAATTCAGTATGACTTTCACTTTTCTTTAGCCTTTAGTCAGGGGACAATAATCTTGCTAAAAATTTCCATTTTTAGGCTGTATTCTATTCTCCCCTTTCATCTCTAAAGGCAAATGGTCTGCAGACATGATTCTAAATACTTTCTTCAGCATTTTGTACCAAGAACTTTTATAATTAGATTTATAATCTCTATAAATGTTACTTAATTTTTTTCAATAATAATTGACATTATTAAATATTATCTTAGTTTCAGGTGTACAGCATAGTGGTTAGACATCTATATGCATTACATAGGAGTCACCACAATAAGTCTAGTACCCACCTGGCACCATAGTTATTATAATATTATTGACTATCTTTCCTATGTTGTATTTTATATCCCGATGGCTATTTAAATAAGTATGAAGATTGTAGAAATAGCCTCACTGGTTTGGCTCAGTGGATAGAGCACCAGCCTGCAGATTGAAGGGTTCCAGGTTCTATTCTGGTCAAGGGCATGTGACTTGGTTGTAGGCACATCCCTAGTACGGGTGTGCAGGAGGCAGCTGGTTGATGTTTCTCTCTCCCTTTCCCTTCCTTTTTGTAAAAAAAAATCAATAAAATATATTTTTAAAAAAGAATGTAGGAATGACTAATTTTAATCTCAGTTGTTTTGTTCCTATTATTTTCCTATTTTAATTAGATTAGAGCTCGTATGAGATTGTTCTTGGATATTGCTTAAAAGAACAGACAGTAGTTAAAGCAGTATAAGCATGAATTATAGTTACTCTTTGTGTGACATTCAGTCTTTGTTTAGGGCAAGGAATAGCCACAGAGACATTTTACCTGATCAGAAAATAAGGAACTCCTCCAAACTAAATTGTCTCCATGGCTTAACCAACTACCCTGTCATTTTATGAAATTTTAATAAAGTTAAAAATAAATTGTAAATGAGTTCAGTGTTAATTACTTGCAATGGAGTAGCAAGAAGAGGTAGAAATGTGAAATACAGAGCTATTAACATTTAAAGCGGCAATCAATGAAATTATCATTCAGAATCTCAGAATATGCTAGCTCCTAGACAAGGAATTCATAAAGCAGAGCTTCTGTGGTACTTGAAAGGAGCACTGATCTCAACCCGCTGACACTCTTTTAAATTTTCCATTTAGAAGGTGAATAGAAATCATTACCTTACCCCTGTTACTTTGTAACTATTTGACATATTTATCCCTGAAGGTCAAAGGGTTTAAAATGATAACATAACATGAATTTAATAATTCCTTAGCATCTTTGAAAGAGTATGAGGTTTCCCTGAAGTTAAGTGCAATGTGAATGGCAAAGACAAAAGGAAAACTCACTTCTTTGTCTCCAGGTCCCAAGTGTCTGCATCAATATGTATGTTCTCTTTGGACAGTGCATGAATTAACTGTCCAGGACTAGACTGTGAAATGTTTCTATATTTGCAGGAGACCTTATTTTGTAACAGAGTTACTAATTAGAGCTTATCTAAGAGGAGAATTAAAAACATAGTGAAGGGACACCAGAAACTCCCACATCTAGAATTGCTGAAAGAATTGGAAAAGAAAAGAAAGAGGGTAAGATGTGGACAGGAACCTGATAGTTGCTGTGAGACATCTGGATGATGAGACATCTGGATTGTCATGTCTAGATCCTGAAGTTCTAACATATGGAATTAACATGGAAATATGTTTTTGTCCAGCGTTAAGACTTAGAAAGTTAGAGATATCAATAAAATTAGAAACATGTTGCCTTGTTAGGCATATATTCCCCGTCTCTGAAGTGTTCAAGTAAAAGCTGGATCACAAGAGTTCTTCTATATCTTGTTAAAGTAATTGCTTGCATTGTGCACAAGAGTAGATTAGAGGAATAAGGTACTGTTCCTTTTTATGTTTCTTTGATTACTCAGTATGACAAAGGGCAATGCTAAGGTATTCAACTGCCCTGTGAAGGGTAAATAGCCTGATGTCTTAGGAGGGAAGACTTTCAACATTCACAACAGTTAGATCTATGCAAGTCCATGAGAACCAGTGAAAGGCCCTGATTTTTCATGGCATAGTATTCTCTGCTTGCACACAAATATTTCAAACACACACACACACACACAAACACACACACACACACATATATATATATATATATATATATATATATGTATATATATACATATATACATATATACAACTCTGTATGTATGATGTATTTCTTTTGCAGTGTATATTCTTTTTTAAAAATATATATTTTATTGATTTTGTACAGAGAGGAATGGAGAGGTATAGAGAGCTAGAAACACCAATAAGATGGAGAAACACCAATCAGCTGCCACAATCCAGGTACATGCCCTTGACGGGAATCAAACCTGTGAATCTTCAGTCCGCAGGCTGATGCTCTATCTACTGAGCAAAACCAGCCAGGGCGTGCAATGTATATTCTTAAACATCTTAATCTTCCATATCTTTCTCCTGTGTAAACAACATATCAATTGCTTAAGAATCTTAGGTAGTTTTGTGTTTTAGAAGAGTTTTTGATAACTTATAGCTGATTCAAAATAATGACAGTGACAGATTAGTCTTTTTGTTTATTTGTTTTGAGAGAATGTCCTGAATTTTCTCCACAGGCTCTATCTTTAGGAAGTTCTCTCTGATAGCTTCACCTGAGCCTTAGATTCTAGTAAAATGTACTCACCTAGAGTAATCTCTCCATGGGAGAACTACCATGGAGTTAATAAATGTTTGAATTCCTTTATGATTTCAAGGAAGTACATAAACAGTGATAATACTTGTCACGATTTTTTTTTTTTTTGGTTGCATGATTGACCTGTGAATTCAGAGTACATACCAGGATTTGGGTAGAAGTGTCACTTGAGAACTATATAGATCAGAGAGAGCCCAAATTTAATATTTAGCTCAAACATGTAAAAAGACAAAAAGTTGTTTAAGTTAATGAAACATGTCAATGAATAAAAAATATGTATTTTTTCTAGAGTTTTTCTTTCAGTGTAAATACACATATCATACACATTTGCACACATACATATATGGATATACAGTGGTACCTCGAGATACGAGTGCCCTAACATATGAGATTTTTGAGATACGAGCCGTTGAGCGAGCGATTTTTTGCTTTGAAATACGAGCAACATTTGAGATAGGAGTAATCGCGTGGATGGCCGGCTGCACACAACCCACCAGTTTAACGCGACTTGAGTGTCTCATAGTTTCCCACGCCTCAAGGTTACGGAACAAATTAAACTCGTAACTCGAGGTACCAGTGTACAGATATTGGTATTAATTACTAAATACTAATTATTAAATACTAATCCTAAGCTTATGCTGATATTAAATTCCAGTTACAACTTTCAAGTTAATGGGTCACATTATTTGAATTCCTACATCCTGTCTGTCTCTCCTCTTTTAGTTTTCTTTTTAATTATCCAATTTTATGGGGATGTCTAATAATCCTTTTCTTCCAATGTTAAATACTATTATTTTCCCCCACCAGATTTCTGTAATGAATGCCTTTTGTGTCCACACAAGAGAAGCCACCTTGGACCACATGGGAGCAGCCATCTTGTGTGTTGGAGTAATGGTCAATTTGCATATCACTCTTTTATTAGATAGGATGTTTTCATAATATGAGGATGGACTCCCATGCTTTTTTTAGAGGCAACAATTAAAAAAAGTAAAACAAATACACATACAAAAAATCTCTAGGAATAGAATAGAGACTTCCTGATGAAAATCAGCTGCTAAAGAAAATCACGTGCATTGTTTATTGTGTGCTAAATTGTAGGAAAAGCACCCCTAGACAAATGGGGAATATTTTTCACTAAATAATCAGACATTCATATTTCCTTCTCCATAAGAAAATCAGAAGTATAAATTTAACATGACATGGTGGCAAAGCCAATCTTTTCTCTGTTTTTTTTTTAATTGCAAATATTTTATCATTTCTGCTTTTCTCATAACATATATTTTATACACACATGGGCCATAACTTAAATGCCAAAACTTTTCAGTTATCCCACTAGGAGGATACATGGAAATTATAGTGAAAGTGTGGCATGGGATTGTGCATTTTACAATATAAAATTTTAAAATTTTACACACAAATATTTATCATGGATGAAGAAATAGGAAGCAAAGCTTGCCTTTTTAATAAGAGCTTCATGGTATTGATAGTGGGGATATCAGGCCTAAGAATGGAAAACAAAGCAGAATGGAAATTTTTGAATTGGTGTTTCTTCCGTGTGATACAGAGTTTTATTTTCTTTTATTGTTTGCTACTTCAGTTTCACCCTTTCCCAAATGAGTTATTTTGCTTTAGTATATTGCCAGAATGGGAGCTTATTACATATGACCCAATACAGAAGAAGTCTTAAAACAGACAGACACAATAAGGTCAAAGAAACAGCTGAACTGAGAGTGTATATATCCTCTGGATTTAAATTACGGACTTTATCTGAAAGATTGGAAAGTATTTTTCAGTTTAATGAATTGAATATGATTCATATGATATGGATTAAATCACTGTGTGTCATTCCACCAGAAGTTCAACTTATTACTGCACCTGATTCCAGTTAAATTATTTATAAGACAGACAACTGGGGAAATCTGAAGCTGTTCCCATAAAGATTATTTTATGTAATACTATGTCACCCTGTGTAATTGAAAATGCTATCAAGGGCTATAAAAGGATTTTAATCTATAAAATAATATCATATGAAATAGAAAAATAAAGGAGACATTTACTGACTTTTTTGTTATAGAAACATAATTGGATATAATAAATCTAAAGTCAAAAGAAAAATAGCTTAGGCATATTCATATACTCTCACATGATACCTGTTAGGGTCTGGAAGTTTTCAAGCAGTGAATTTTGATATTTAATGTCTTTAGAGGTAAGTGTTTTTGTAGTAGTAATTAAAAAAAAACTGATAAGGTCACACAAACCAACATAATAGATATCTTAATTACCAATACCAAACATCAACAACAATAGACTACAAAGCAAATCACTATTCTTTCTCTTCTGTTTTTCCTTTATTTTTCTACTGAGAACTTATTTCTGCTTCAGATAATCTTGATATGACCAAAAGAATTTGTGAAAGGATATTGCTCATGGATAGCCTAGTGATGTAAAATTAGTTTATCTCCCTTCTAAAACCTCACATATTGAAAGTTTTTTTCCCCCCACTTCAATGAGTCCCAGGAAATAAGCCTATTACAGGAAAGAAAATGTTTAAAATATATATTAGCATAAAAAATTTAAAAGTACAGTGGACTTTGGTCTTGCTAAGTTTCAACTATTCTCTCATGCTCAAAATAATGTGTGACTTTGCAACAAAAAAGAGTGGAACCGTTGCCTGGCTGGTGCAGCTCAGTGGTGGAGCGTTGATTTATGAACTAGGAGATCAGAGTTGGATTCTGGGTCAGGGCATAGGCTCGGGTTATGGGTCCAATGCTCAGTAGGGATCATGCAGGAAGCAGCTGGTTGATGTTTCTGTCTCTGCCTTTCTCTCTGAAATCAATAAAAATGGTTTTTAAAAGCAAGTCACCTATTCATACTGATGGCAAATTAAAGATATCTAAGCAAGTATTGACATTCCTGACTTTGTTGATTTATGAAATTCAAAGTATTCCTGCAGTTTATAAGGAAAAGTATTTATCTTTTAAGGGCCAGCTCATTCCCCTAATGCAGTAGATACAGTACATCAGACTCACAATAATTTTAGGGGCTCATTATAATGTTTTAATTTTTTCATAAAAATGTATAGGTGAAAGAATACGTAATTAATATATAATTAACAAAGTACATTGGTACTTTAAAATGAAAGTTTAGTCCTTGTATGGAAGAAGGAGAGTAGGAAGACAAAAGTAACAAGGGCCCATGAAAATCCTGCTAACTTTGATTTATAAACATAATGAAAGAGAGATGCTAGAAAAAGTGTTCTATGCAATAGTTTAATATTAGTCTCTTTAGATTCTAGACATTCCAAAAATAAATTTCAGCCAATTGATTAATTCATTCATTGAATGGTTTCTAATTTCCTTCAAGCTGAAGGGATGACTACACTGTGAAATATGTTCCAACTTGTTTCAGTGAGAGGCCAAAGCACTGTTCATTGCTGCATTCAAATGAAAATTGCCATTCCGCAGGGGCATGCTTCATCAGCCAGCTACTCATTGAAGAGAGCACTAAATTCTTCACTTTACTGCATTCCAGGTTGGATGATCTGTGATGATGTGACTTTACTGCAAAGGATTGCTCAAATCTTTCCTCTGAAAGCAGCACCTGGTACCCCTTCAATATTTCATGGCACAGAAAACTCATGAGTGAAGACACAATTACCACTAGCAGATATTTTCTGAGATGATTATATATCCTACATATATGGATTTCTGCATGGTGCTTAATGGCACTATGTTGTTGAGAGCAGAACTTTGAACTGGGCTTCCGAAACCTGATACTTGCCTCAGCTGCCTCTATGTCTCTGACATTAAACAAGGGATATGCAACTTCTTGTATTCAACTAAAAAAAAAAGGTAATTTATTTATAGGGTATTTTCTACCTATAATTCCATAAACCTACTCTATTGTTCTCCAACATGTCCTTATATGTGACATTTTCTTTCATTGCTTGGCATCTGAACCACTAAGCACAAGTTGCTAGGATTTCCTGCTAACCATGAGTTTCTGAAATTGTCCACAGACTTTTGTAATAAGCATCCTTTCCACACCGGAGCATGCTCGGCATCATTCCAGGAGATTCTTTTGTGATTGCTATACATCACATTTCCACCATTCAGATCCTTGGAAAGGCTAGATATTATCATCTTGAATAAGAATGGGAGTCTGGCCAAAACCAGTTTGGCTCAGTGGATAGAGTGTCGGCCTGTGGACTAAAAGGTCCCAGGATATATTCTGAGCAAGGGCATGTACCTTGGTTTCGGGCCCATCCCCAATAGGGGCATGCAAGAGGCAGCTGATTGATGTTTCTAACTCTTTATCCTTCTCCTTTCCTCTCTGCAAAAAATCAATAAAATAGCTGAAACCGGTTTGGCTTAGTGGATAGAGTGTCGGCCTGTGGACTAAAAGGTCCCAGGATATATTCTGAGCAAGGGCATGTACCTTGGTTTCGGGCCCATCCCCAGTAGGGGCATGCAAGAGGCAGCTGATTGATGTTTCTAGCTCTTTATCCTTCTCCTTTCCTCTCTACAAAAAATCAATAAAATAGCTGAAACCGGTTTGGCTCAGTGGATAGAGCGTCAAGTCCCAGGTTCGATTCTGGTCAAAGGCATGTACATTGGTTGCAGGCACATCCCCAATAGGGGGCGTGTAGGAGGCAGCTGATTGATGTCTCTCTCTCATGGAAGTTTCTGACTCTGTCTCTGTTCCTTCTTCTATGTCAGTGGTTCTTAACCTTCCTAAGGCCGAGACCCTTGCATACAGTTCCTCATGTGGTGGTAACCCCCAACCATGAAATTTTGCTACTGTTATGCATCCTGATGTAAATATCTGCATTTTCATATGGTCTTAGGCGACCCCTGTGAAAGGATCGTTTGACCCCCAAAGGGGTCGTGACCCACAGGTTGAGAACCACTGCTCTATGTGAAAAATCAATAAAATATATTTTTTAAAAAATCAATAAAATATATTAAAAAAAAGAAAAAAGAAAAAAGAACCGGAGTCTGAGTTAACTTGGCCTTAATCTATGAAGCTTCATGAAGACTGACCTATCTTTTTCTGATATGCTTTTTTTATAATTTGGTTTACCAGGAAAGATAGAAGAATTCAAGGAGATGGTTTTCAACTTTCTAATGATCAGGAAGATTCTCAGCTATTTGTGACATTTCCTTATTGTTGGTTTGTCATTCGTTTGAGTTTCTTACCAAATTAATATACCTGGATATATATATACTAGAGGTTTGGTGCATGAAATTCATTAAGGGGTGCGGGGAATTTCCCTTGGCCCAGCCTGCACCCTCTTCAATCTGGAACCCCTCGAGGGATGTCAGACTGCCCATTTAGGCTCAATCCTGGTGGGATCAGGCTTAAACGAGCAGTCTAACATCCCTCCCATATTCCAGGACTGCTGCCTCCCAACTGCTTGCCTGCCTGCCTTTCTGATTGACCCTAACCACTTCTGCCTGCCAGCCTGATCACCCCTAACCACACCCCTGACAGCCTGATTGATGCCTAACTGCTTTGCCGCCAGCCTGTTTGCCCCTAACTGCCCTCCCCTGCAGACCTGGTCCCTCCCAACTGCCCTCCCCTGCTGGCCATCTTGTAGCTGCCATCTTGTGTCCACATGGGGAGAGCCATCTTTGGCCACATGGGGGCAGCCATATTGTGTGTTGGAGTGATGATCAATTTGCATACTACTTTTTTATTAGATAGGATAGAGGCCTAGTGCACAGTTTGGGCCCAGCTGGTTTTCCCTGAAGTGTTCCCTTGGGGCATGAGGCAGCCTGGGCGAGGGGCCTGTGGTGGTTTTGCAGGCCAGCCACACTCCTCTGTGACCCAAGTGGAGGCCCTGGTATCTGGGATTTATAATTTAAACTTTGTAGCCTTGAGTGGAGGCCTCCTGGACCAGCCAGAGTGTGCAGAAAGCTTAGCTTCCTCCATTGCCGGAGGCAACCCAAGCCTCCTGCTCACTCTGTGGCTGCAGCCATTGTTGTTGGGTTAATTTGCATACTTGCTCCTGATTGGCTGGTGGGCATGGCTTGTGGGTGTAGCAGGGGTACAGTCAATTTGCATATTACTCTGTTATTAGATAGGATATAACATATATATGTATGTATATATATATATATATATATATATACCCAGTGATGTAAATTATTTATATATTAAGTGTGGTTTGTTTAATGTTGAAAAGTTCAAAGCATAAGTTGATATATTTGTATATGATTAGATCTATAATAAACTAGAGGAATTACTTTTTATTTTATTAAAAAATGTCTGGCTGAAACTGATTTCACTCAGTGCCTAGAGTGTCAGCCTGTGAACTGAAAGGTCCCTGGTTCAATTCTGGTCAAGGGCATGTACCTTGGTTGTGGGCACATCTCCAGTAGAGGGCATGCAGGAGCCAGCTGATCGATGTTTCTCTCTCATCAATGTTTCTAATTCTATTCCTCTCCCTTCCTCTCTGTAAAAACTCAATAAAATATATTAAAAAAAAAGAAAAATAATTTCTGAATTACAGTTAAAGAAAAATATTTTTATATGTAATATCCTTAATATAATAGCTAGGTTTTGCAGTACAATGGTACTGGATTTTCTTTAACTTAATCTCAATCTGAGGGAAGAACATATAATATTTCATCATTGTTAGCAATCAATGTTATATAGATCTATTTGTTAGAATTGAGGTAATTCAGGTAGCTCCTTTCGATTCCTAGTTTGCAGAGAGTTTTAATCATGAAAGCTTGTTTAGTTTTGTCAAATTATTTTTCTACATTTAATAAGATAATTACATGATATTTTTATTATTATGTAACTAGAGGCCCAGTGCACAAATGCACTCTGGTCCCTTAGCCTGGCCTACACTCTCTTGCAATCTGGGACCCCTCAAGGGATGTTAGAGAGCTGGTTTGGGCCTGATCCTCGCAATCCAGGCCAAAGGAGCCTACAGGTGAACAAATCTGTGCAATGGGCCTCTAGTATGCATATAAGATCTTTGGTCAATCATTTTCTGCCCTTCTCTCTCTCCCGTTGCTTCTGAGATTCATCAGTCTGTTCCATGTTTCCATGCCTGTGCATTGAGTTTGTCCCCTGGTGTTTAGTGCGCGTCATAGCTACTGGCCAGTCAGCTTAGGTGCTTAGAATTCGTGCACAGGTGGCATCTCTTGACATGGCCTGGGTGCATGAATTTGTGCACAGGTGGCATCTCTTGACATGGCCTGTGGGGATTGGTCCAAAACTGGCAGTCCAAGGTTCCTGCCTGCTGCTCCTGCTCATCCTGGCCCCACTGCACCTGCATGGGCTCACACCCAGTCAGATCTGATCAGGAGAGGCCTGTGCGAACACAGCGATGCTCTCTAGCCATAAGCCTTGTATCTGGTGCTCATCCTGATGGGAGTGGGGGGACGCTGGGTCATGATCAGCCCCCCAGACAGGTGCTGGGATTCCCTTGCCATCCCAGGTTTGGCATCCGTCCTGGTTGACAGGAGCTACGTGGAGGCCACTTTTATGTGATTTCTTCCTTGTGGAGCACCTAGGGAGGGGAAGCAGCCACAGTGTCTTCTAGGAGGCTGTTGGTGCTGTTGGGATTGTGCTGGCGGCCCTGCTCCATCAGTGCCTGGCCCATTATCCAGAGATTAGACCTGCAGAACTACTAAGGGAGTCAGTGGCTGCCACCAGGCTGGTGGGCCACTGGACTCCTCAGTCAACTGAGCACCACTCCTGCTGTTGGAGCATACTGACCACCAGGGGGCAACTCCTCTGTTAATTATCTGCCCCATTCTGGTCAGTGTGCATCATAGTGACTAGTTGATTGCCATTTAGTTAAGCTTTTGTATATATAGACCTTTTGAAATGCATTGGTTGCTTTTTGTGCCCTGTTTTCAGAAATAGCAGCATATATAAAATATCCATGTTATCATTTAAAGCCAATCTCTAAAACTGCCCTTTCTCATACGCAAAACCTTTCTCTGGCAAAATTCCATTTCATTGCTGTCTGTATTCATAGTCTCTAATTTTTGCCTTTCATTTTGTTCAACATTTTCTTAACAAAATACTTAAACACAAAGAGTATTTTAAAGAATTGTACAGTGGAATCATCTGTACCCACAATCTAGATTCTATAATTAGGCTTTTATTATCTTTGCTTTATTATATGTCTATGTATCTCTGTTTATCTCTCAATTCATTTTGTACTTGTAGCATTTTGAATTACATTACAATCATCAGTAACTTCCCCAGTAAATACTTAAGCATGCATAGCATCACAGTTTTTCCTTTATATTCTCTGGAGAAAAATTTAAATTGCTGTTATTTTTTTTCTTAAATGTGTGAAAAAATTCTCTGAAGTCACCCAGTTGATTTTTCCAGGTTTTGAGCTTCCTTTGTGGGAAGGTTTTTGTTTACTGATTGTATTTTCAAACAGACATAGGATTCTAATCACATTTTCTGTTCTCTTGAGTGTGTGGCTGTGTGTGTATAATTTGATTTTGTTTTAATTTGAAATAAGTATATATTTACAAGAGGTGGAAAGAAATTATACAATGATATCTAGTATACTCTTCTTTCTATGTCCTCAATTGGTAATGTCTTATATAGCTATATTCTAATATTATAACCAATAAATTGATATCCATATAATTCACTGATCTCATCCAAATTTCAGCAGTTTTACATGCAGTAATTTGACTATGTATATTTTGTTCAATGCAATTTTATCACATGTATGCCCTCTTTCTCTCTTAAAATACAACAATCTTGGAGCTACCCTTAATTTATTTCTCTATTTAACCACCCATATCTAAGTCTTGTGTTCTCTGCAAACAAAATGAATCCTTACTATAAATATTTCTTATCATCTCTACCTCTGCCACTCTATCTACACTGCAAATGAATTTTTCCTTCAAGGACAGCACAGTATGAATTTATTTCGTGTGAATCAGTTTCTCTATCAACTGGCCAGAGTTTTCTTTGAACAATGAAACTCTTTCTCCACATCTCCTGTTACCTTCTAAGCACACTTGGGCCTTCACTATCGGGCCCCTACTTGACCCCCTTTTTATACTGAGTCAACCTCGTCTGATCATTTCCAGGAATAGTTCCTTTCCTCCTAGTCCTAGAATGGGAAGCTCTTCTAGTCACAAGAATTTTCACCTTGTGCTGGTGTGTGCTTAAATATAATTTTTTCAGAGACCATTTTTCTGGTCACCTTATTAAAAAGAACCAGTTTTACCCTCATGACCTATTAATTTCTATATTATTTCCTACTATTTTTCCCATTAAAACTCTTATTTCCTAAATATTCAGAAATATGAACACATGATACATATATATGTTTTGTACACATACATTTATTGTTTGTATATACACATACATATATTGTTTATACACATATATTTACATATATATAATTTGCTCTGTTCTTATTCAGTCTTCTCTTACCTTTTCTTCCATATTATCTCATGAATTTTGTCTCTTTTGTAATGTACATCTTGCACTACAATGCGCATTAAGCTCTACTTGTTTCTGAAAATTTTTAACTGTTGTAAAAACAGGTGAAAGACATAAATACAATGAGGATAATATTTATGTTATGGAATCAGACACACATTATAGAGCTTCCATATCTCTCTTCAAGCACTATTAGCTCTGTTGAATTGTATTGCAGTTTATAGTGGGTTTTGATTTTTGTTCATTATCTTAATTTAATCTCTAAAATAATCCTGTGAATTAGATAAGATTTTTTAAAAAATATATTTTATTTATTTATTTATAGAAAGGAAGGGAGAGGGATAGAGAGTCAGAAACATTGATGAGAGAGAAACATCCATCAGCTGCCTCCTACACACTCCCTACAGGGTATGTGCCCTCAACCAAGGTACATGCCCTTGACTGGAATCAAACCTGGAACCCTTGAGTCTGCATGCTGACACTTTGTTCTCTGAGCCAAACTGGTTAGGGCTAATTTTTTTTTTACATATCTGTTTGTATAAACAGATTTTGGGAGATGAGTGAGGTATTCTATGGTACATAATTAGTGGCAGAATTGGGATTTAAATTCCCAATTATTTACTCATTCAAATATGTCGCAATGTATTTTCAAAATATGCTAGCAGCCGAGACCAGTTTGGCTCAGTGGATAGAGCGTCAGCTTGCGGACTAAAAGGTCCCAGATTCGATTCCGGATGGAGGTATGTACCTTGCTTGCAGACACATCTCCACTGTGGGGTGTGCAGGAGGTGGCTGATCGATGTCTCTCATCGATGTTTCTGACTTTCTGTCTCTCTCCCTTCCTCTCTGTAAAAAAATCAATAAAATATATTTAAAGAAATATGCTAGCATGTAGCAAATAAAATTTCATTTGTACATTTTAGCTCCTTGATGCCATTCATTTTTAAAAATAATAATTGGGGCTAGCCAGGTTTTTTACAACTGAATAAAGACATTTAATGATATCTCTGTTCAATCCCTTAAGTTTTCATTAATTTTTTAAATTGAATTTATTGGGATGACATACTATATAATAAAGAGCTAATATGCTAATTAGACCAAACAGCAGAAAGACTATCTGGATGATCTTCCGGATGAAACTGGGGCTGCGAGGGCCAGCCAAGGCTACGAGGGGCTACAAGGGCTGAGCCCATTGCATTGGGCTTCTAATTGGTTAGTAAGATTTTATAGGTTTCAAGTGTACATTTCTATTGTATGTGATCTGTATATTGTTTTATGTGCCCACCATCCAAAGTCAAACCTTTGCCCTTCACCATATATTTGATCCCCTTTATCCTTTACTACCCCTTTGCCCCCTCTACCCTCTGGTAACCATCACAATGCTATGACTTTTTGTTTGTTTTTTCTGGTTTGTTCATTTGTTGGTATCAGTTTTATATCGCATATTTGAGTGAAATCATATGGTTCTAAACTTTTTCTGTCTGACTCATTTTGCCTAGCATGACACTCTCAAAATCCATCCATGTTGTCGCAGATGTCAGCATTTTGTCTTCTTGTGGCTGAGTAGCATTCCAGTGTATGTAAGTGTCATGTCTTTAGCCAATCATTGAAGGATACTTCAGCTGTTTTCATGTCATGGTCACTGTGAAGAGTTTGTAACAATCGAATTTCTAAGGATTATTAGTCTAGTTCTTATTGATAATCAGTCCTGTTCACTTTGAAGCGGTCCCAGCCTCCATAGTTGTTTCCACTCCCTTTGTGTACAAGGCAGATAGTGATGCCTTTTTCACCAAGCACATTAGTGTGTTCTTTGAGGACTCGTCTCTTCTCTTTCTTTATCCATTTTCCAAGAATGGAAGCTATAGATTGGTTATATTATCGTCTTTGCTTACCTTAGCTCCTGTTAGAGAGGTTGCATTCTGCCAGATTCAAGCTTCTAAGGGCCAGTAGCCCCTTGGTGAGCCCTTGCCCAGCACTTCCTTGTAAACTAGGACAGGTAGTGGAAGTGAAGTGCAGGCTGGCTCACCTATTCCATGCCCATGTCCTTTATTCCCAGCCAAATCAGGAGATAAGTTGGTCAGGAGGTTCAGAAATCTTACAGAAAACATGTTTGTTAGCTTCCAATCTGGGAGAAACAGGGCAATTCAAATATATGAATGTTTTCAATTAGATTTCCTGTGATATCTTTGACAAATAAGACATATAAATTTAAGGTGGACAACTTGATGTTATTATATATGCAAAACCAAGCTAATTAACATACTCATCACCGCTACATAGTCACCATTGAGTGTGAGTTGAGACAATTTAAAGATATATCTTCTACACAAATTCCAAGTATACAATATTATTAGCTATCATCACCATGCTGTTGGACCTTTAGAACTCATTTATCTAGCATAATGGAAAATGTGTATCCCTTGACCTATTTTTCCCCATTTATCCCTTCCCTTCAACCCTAGCAACCACCATTCTATTCTAACATTCTATGAGTCTGGCTATTTTAGATTCAACACATAAGTGAAATTATGAACTATTTTCATTTCTGTGTCTTGCTTACATAAATTAGCATAATGTCTTCCAGTGTCATCCATGTTGTTTGAGTGGAAGGATATAGGATGGGGAAAAAGTAGGCTTATAGTTATGAGTATACAAAAACAGTTTAATCTTATATTGTCATTGATTAATTATTGTATTTTCCATACAGAAAACTGTAAACCTACTTTTTCTCCATCCTATATATTCAGCTCTAAAAAAGAAGGAAATCCTTCCACTCAAACAACATGGATGACACTGGAAGACATTATGATATATATATATATATATATATATATATATATATATATATATATATATATATATATGTTTTTTTTCTTTTCCATTCATCTATTAGAGGACAATTCCTTGTAGGTTTTTTCAAAACATCTCTTTATTTAGGGGGGAAATAAAGACCATCTATTCCAATAAAATATTTTCATGCACAAGGTATTCCAGACTCCACAAAGTGCCTCTCTGCAAACCCTGTGGAGAAGTGGCTTGCCTCCAAAAGCAAATATGGACCCCTATGTTCATAGCAGAACAACTTACAATAGCTAAAATTTGGAAACAACCTAAATGTCCATTAGCAGATGAGAGGATTAAAAACTGTGGTACTTGCTCTAACCATAACCAGTTTGGCTCAGTGGATAGAAAGTCAGCCTGTGAACTGAGAGGTCCCAGGTTCAATTCCAGTCAAGGGCATGTACCTTGGTTGTGGGCACATCCCCAGTGGGAGGTGTGCAAGAGGCAGCTGATGGATGTTTCTCTCTCATCAATGTTTCTAACCTCTATCCCTCTCCCTTCCTCTCTGTAAAATATGTGATAACATTTGCAAATATGTTCTCCCATACAGTGGGCTTTCTTATTGTTTTGTTGATGGTTTCTTTCATTGTGCAAAAGCTTATTATTTTGAGGTAGCCCCATTTGTTTATTTCTTTTTAGCTTCCATTGCCCTTGGAACAGTATCAGTGAAGTTCTTCTGCTATATTTGAGAATTTGCTGCCTGTGAATTCTTCTAGTATTTTTATGCTTTTCCATCTTATGTTTAAGTCCTATGTCCATTTTGAGTTTATTTTTGTGTATGGTGTAAGTTGGTGGTCTAGTTTCATTTTTTGCAAGTATCTGTCCGATTTTCCAACACCATTTATTGAAGAGACTATCTTGACTCCATTGTATGTTCATGCCCCCTTTGTTAAATATCAATTGAGTGTAGTGGTTTGGGTCGATATCTGGATTCTCTATTTTATTGCATTGGTTTATATTTCTGTTTTTGTGCCAGTACCAGGCTGATTTGAGAACAGTGGCTTTGTAATACAGTTTGAAATCTGGTATTGAGATCCCACCTACTTTCTTCTTTCTCAGGATTGCTGTGGCTATTTGGGGTCTTTTTTATTCCAGATGAATTTTAGAGAGTTCTTTCTAGGTCTGTGAAATATGTCATTTGTATTTTAATGGGTACTGCATTGAATCTATAGATTGCTTTGGGTGATATGGACATTTTAATGATGTTGATTCTCCCAATCCATGAGCAAGGTATGTTCTCCCATCTGTTTATGTCTTCATCTATCTCTTTTTTCAGTTTCCAGTAGTTTTCCTCATATAGTTCTTTTACCTCTTTAGTTAAATTTATTCCTAGGTATCTTAATTTTTTTGGTGTGATGATAAATGGGATTGCTTTCTTAGTTTCACTTTATGTAAGTTCATTATTGGTGTATAGAAATGACAGGGGTTTCTTGGTGTTAATTCTGTTTCCTGCTGATTTCATTTAGTCTATTAGTTTTTTGATGGAGTCTTTCAGGTGTTTTATATACAATATCATATCATCTGCAAATAAAGACAGCTTTACTTTTTTCTTTTCCAATTTGGATGCCTTTTATTTCTTCTTCTTGTCTAATTGCAATGGCAAATACTTCCAGGACTATGTCAAACAGGAGTGGTGAGAGTAGACATTCCTGTCTTGTTCCTGTTCTTAGGTGAAATGGTTTCAGTTTTCGCCCATTGAGTATGATATTAGCTGTGGGTTTATCATATATCGCTTTAATTATGTTAAGGTATGATCCTTCTCTCCCCACCTTCTTGAGAGTTTTTATCAAGAGATGATGTTGGATTTTGTCAAATACTTTTTCTGCATCAATTGATATGACTATGTGATTTTTTTTTGATATATATTTTATTGATTCTTTACAGAGAGGAAGGGAGAAGGATAGAGAGTTAGAAACATCGATGAGAGAGAGAGATCGATCAGCTGCCTCCTGCATGCCCCCCACTGGGGATGTGCCCGCCACCAAGGTACATGCCCTTGCCCGGAATCAAACCTGGGACTTTTCAGTCCGCAGGCCGATGCTCTATCCACTGAGCCAAACCGGTTTCGGCTGACTATGTGATTAAAAAAAAAAAATATATATATATATATATATATATTTGTGATTTTAAAAAATATATATATATATCTTTGATTTGTTACAGAGAGGAAGGAAGAAGGATAGAAACATCGATGAGCTGCCTCTTGTACACCTCCTACTGGGGATGTGCCCACAAACAAGGTACATGCTCTTGGCCAGAATCAACCTTGGGACCCTTCAGTCTGCAGAGTGATGCTCTATCCACTGAGCCAAACCAGTTAGGGTGACTATGTGATTTTTATTTCTCAATTTGTTTATGTGATGTATCATGTTTATTGATTTGTAGACATTGAACCATCCTTGCATTCTTGGGATAAATCTTACTTGGTTATGGTATATAATCTTTCTGATGTACTGCTCGATCTGATTTGCTAGAATTTTGTTGAGGATTTTGACATCTATTTTCATGAGGGATATTGGCCTGTAATTCTCCTTCATTGTGTTGTCTTTATCTGGTTTTGGTATTAGACTGGTGCTGGCTTCATAAAAGAAGCTTGGAAGTATTCCTTCTTCTTGTATTTTTTGGAATTGTCTAGGAGGATATGTTTTATTTTTTCCTTGAAAGTTTGGTAAAACTCTCCTGTGAAGCCATATGCCCTGGGCTTATGTTTGCTGGAAGCTTTTTAATGACTGCTTCAATTCTCTCCATAATTATTGGCCTATTGAGATGTTTAGATTCTTCCTGATTAAGTTTTGGAAGGTTATATTTTTCTAGGAATATGTCCATTTCGTCCAGGTTGTCCAGTTTGTTGGAAGAGAATTGTTCATAGTATTTCTTAATAATCCTTTATATTTCAGGAGTCTGTTGTTATTTAGCCTCTTTCATTTCTGATTTTGTTTATTTGGATCCTCTTTCTTTGCTTCATGGTGAGCTTGCCTAGAGGTTCATCAATCTTGTTTATCCTTTCAAAGAACCAGCTCTTGGTTTTGTTGATCTTTTATATTGTTTCTTTGGCCTCTATGTTGTTTATCTCCACTCTGATCTTTGCTATTTTCTCCCTTCTGCTTACACTGGGCTTTTCTTGTTGCTCTCTTTCTAACTTTTTGAGTTGTAGGGTTAGGTATTTTATTACTTTTCTTTCTTTCTTTCTTTCTTTCTTTTTATTTTTGAAATAGGCTGTTTTTCAATTTTTAATACCATTTAATGGTTAAAAGACATTATGCTTATAGACATACTTTGAAAGAATTAAAACATTATATCAGTGATCAAGATAGAGCAATTAGTCATAATGAAAGAAAACATATCTTCCAAAGTTAAGCACATTATGCTTTATATTGAATTTGTCCTACAATTATATGTATAAATACCATTCAATTGTTTTTTTCTATTTTCTAGGTTTTTTTTTGCTGTTTTAATTAAACCTTTATTTTTCAGATTATTACATTTGTTTCTCTTTTTTCCCCTCCATAGCTCCCCTCCATCCAGCTATACCCTTACTCCCTCCTGTTGACTCATCCATAGGTGTATGATTTTTGTCCAGTCTCTCCCTGCACACCCCTCACCCTTTTCCCCCCTGAGAATTATCAGTCCACTCCCTTTCTGTGCTCCTGATTCTATTATATTCACCAGTTCATTCTGTGGATCAAATTTTTCATTCACTTAATTTTTAGATTCACTTGTCAATAGATATGTATTTGTTGCTCATAATTTTTTATCTTTTAACTTTTTCTTCTTCCTCTTCTAAAAGACTATCTTTCAGCATTTCATATAATACTGGTTTGGAGTTGATGAACTCCTTTAGCTTTTTCTTCTCTGTGAAGTTCTTTATCTGACCTTCAATTCTGAATGATAGTTTTGCTGGATAGATTATTCTTGGTTGTAGGTTCTTGCTATTCATCACGTTGAATATTTCTTACCACTCCCGTCTGGCCTGCATTGTTTCTGTTGAGAAATCAGCTGACTGTCATATGGGTGTGCCCTTGTAGGTAATTACTGTTTTTCTCTTGCTGCTTTTAACATTCTCTCTTTGTCTTTTGCTCTTTGTGTTTTAATGATAATGTGTATGATGTAGTTCTCTTTGGATTTCTTTTATATGGGGTTCTGTGTGCTTCCTGGTCTTGTAAGTCTATTTCTTTTACCAGATGTGGGAAGTTTTCAGTCATTATTTCTTTAAGTAGGTTTTCAGTATCTTGCTCTCTCTCTTCTTCTGGCACCCCCACAATTCTGATGTTGGTACTCTTGAAGCTGTCCCAGAGGCTCCATACATTATCTTCACATTTTTGGATTCTTTTTTCTTCTTGCTTTTCCAGTTGAGTGTTTTCTGATTCTTTATATTTCAAATTTTTGACTTGATTTTTGCCTTCTGCTAGTCTGCTGTTAGGTCTCTGTATACTATTTTTTATTTCAGTCAGTGTATATTTAATATCTAGTTGGTCCTTTTCCATCTGTAGTTGGACCTTTTCCATCTCTAGTTGGACCTTTTCCATCTCTAGTTGGACCTTTTCCATCTCTAGTTGTTTTATTTTCATCTCCTTTTGGGTCTCACTAACTTTATCCATTTTTTCTAGGATATTCTTGCAAAACCTTCTAAGTGTGTTTTTGAACTCTGTATCTAGTCATTTGTTTTCTTCCATTTCTTTTGTTTTTGATCTCTTCCCTTGTCTCGGCATTTTCACTAGGCCAGGAGAACTTCTGTGTTGGATTCAACCAGAGTTGAAGAACTGCAAAAGCCTCTCTGTTGAGCTTGGGATGGATAGAGTCTCAGGGCGTAAGGGACTGCCTTGCCTTCCAGTCAGCCCTGCCCTCCACAGCCCCCCATGACTGGGTAATCGCTGGAGTGGTCCCTGTGTGTGCACACTCCTGCAGGACCATCTGAATCTGAGTCCCCAGGACTTCGCCCGAATCTGGGGTTTAGTAGAGTTAAAAGTGGCACAGTTGGGATGCTTTGTCTCCTGCTCCCTTGTGAAAGCCAGTGGCACAATCAGCAGTCAGTCCTCTGCGGGCAGGGCTTTGTGTGCCACCCACCTTCTGCCCTCCTGCGACCCTCCCCCCCGCCAACTTTCCGTGCACTTCTCCCTTTTCACACTCCAAACTCCCCCCATATGAATCTCGGCTGGACCTGGGGTTTTTGTCATAGGATAAGGGGTGCAATGCCATTGGGAGTCTTCGTTTTTCTCCAGCCAGAGAAAGCCAGGCAGGTTCTCCAGCACATGCTCTCTCCACACGCTTGTCTCCGTACCTCAGCTTTTTTGCAGCTCCTCTGGGTCTCTGTAATCCCCTCTCTTTCCTTCTAGTTGTAGAATTTCCACTCAGCCAGTTTTCCTGTGGTTCTGGATGATGTCCATTCGGTCTTTTAGTTATAGTTTTGAAATTGTTGTGTGAGGCAGCAGTGTAGGTGTTTATCTATGCAGCCATCTTTGTGCTGGAATCTGCAGTAGGCTTGTAGAGCTATGAACTTCCCTCTTAAAAATTCTTTCATTGTGTCCCATAGATTTTGGATTGGTGTGTTTTCATCATCTTTTGTTGCCATGATGTTTTTTATTTCTTCCTTGATCTCTCTGGTAACCCAGTCGTTGTTTAATAGCATGCTGTTTAGTCTCCATGTTTTTTATTTCTTAGGATTATTTTTATTGTAGTTGATTTCAGTTTTATGCCACTGTGATCTGAGAAGATGCTTGATATGATTTCTATCTTCTTGAATTTGAAGAGACTTTGCCTATGATGCAATATATGGTCTATCTTTAAAAATGACTGTTGTGCACTTAAGAAGAATGTATATTCTTTGGCTTTGGGATGAAATGTTCTAAAAATGTCAATTAATTCTATCTGGTCTTACTGAGTCATTTAGGATTGATATTTCTTTGTCAATTTTTCTTTAGAGGATTTATCCAATGGTGATAGTGCGGTATTAAAGTCTCCTATTATGATTATATTGCTGTCAATCTCTCCCTTGATATTGTCCAGGAGTTTGTTTTTTTTTTTAATGTATTTCGGTGCTCCTGTATTGGGTTTGTATATGTTTACCAGAGTTATTTCTTCATGTTGGATTTCTCCCTTTAGTATTATGAAGTAGCCTTCCTTATCTTTTGTATATCCTTCATTTTGACATCTAGTTTGTCAGATATAAGCATTGCTACCCCAGCTTTTTTTTCACTTCCAGTCTCCTCAAAAACCTTTTCCCATCCCTCCACCCTCAGTTTGTGTGCGTCTTTTTTTCTGAGGTGTGTTTCTTATAGACAGCAGATATATGGGTTTTGTTTTCTTATCCAATCCATTACTCTATGTCTTTTGGTTGGGGCATTTAATCCATTTACATTTAAAATTATTTTTATTAGCTACTCTCACCTTTTTTATTCTGTGTTCTTTCGTTCTTTCTTTCGTTCTTTCTTTCTTTCTTTCTTTCTTTCTTTCTTTCTTTCTTTCTATCTATCTTTCCTTCTTTTCTTTCCTTCTCTTTCCTTCTATTTTCTTTTCTTTTCTCTTCTCTTCTCTTCTTTTCTTTTCTTTTCTTTTCTTTTCTTTCCTTTCCTTTTCTTTTTTTTTTTATACACCAGACTCTTTAGCATTTCTTGCATTGCTGGTTTGCTGGTAATAAACACAGTTAATCCTTTTTTGTCTGTGAAGCTCCTGATTTCACCTTCAATTTTGATTGATAGCCTTGCAGGGTACAGACCCTTGGATTTAGACCCTCCCTTTGCATGACTTTGTATATTTCATCCCATTCCCTTCTGGCCTGATGAGTTTCTCTTTAGGAATCTGTCACTAGTCTGATGGGGTTCCTTTGTAGGTAAGTTTCTGTCTCTCTGGCCACTTTTAAGATTCTTACTTTGTCGTTGGTGTTTGCCAATTTAATTATAATGTGCTTTGGCATTAGTCTTTTGGAGTTCATTTTTCTTGGGACTATGTGAGCTTCTTGGATTTGTGTGGATTTTTCTTCCCTATACCAAGGAAGTTTTCTGTCATTATTTCTTCAAACAGGTTTTGCATTCCTTGCTCAGTGTCCTCTCCTTCCAGAACCCCTGTTATGCGGATGTTGTTTTGTTTCGTGTTGTCCCAATGTTCCCTTAGTCCTTCCTCCTGCTTTTTAATTATTTTTCCTAGAAGCTGCTCAACCTGTGTATTTTTTCCTACCTTGTCTTCTAGCTCACTCCTCTGCTGCTTCTAGTATACTTTTGATACTTTCTATTGAGTTCTTTACAGCAGCGATGTCATTTTTCATTTCTTCTTGGTTCTTCTTCATTTTCTCTTGGTTCTTAATTGTTGAATTAAGAACATGGCAGCACAGCACTGGATCCCCATGCATGGCTCTCCCTGCAGCCTGCAGCACAGTTTGGAGCAGCAGTTCCAAGGTCAGAAGTTTGATTTCACATCATGGCACATAACCAGGTACAGTTTAAATCCCAGGTTGGGGTTTGAGCAGGAGGCAACCAATTGATGTTTCTGTCTCACATTGATGTTTCTCTCTTCTCTATCCCTTCTCTCTCAAATTAGGAAGAATATATCCTTAGGTGAGAATTAGAAGAAAAAAAAAGAGGGTCTATCTTATGAATCACACATGCTCTCCTCATTAGTTGTGGTTTTAGGAGTGACAATACCATAGAGATATTAGAAACTTCACTCTCAAACTATTATAGTCCAAGAAAATGCCCAAGTTTAGCTAGCCTTATTTACTTTCTATCAGCTTTATTGAGATATAATTGTCATAATAGTATGTGAGTTTAAAGTGTACAGTATGTTGATTATGCATGGCAAAATGATTACCACCATAGTGTTAGTTAGCTAAGGCCTCTATCTTGCCACATAATTACCAGTTCTCTTTATTGGTGAGGACATTTAGATCTAATCTCTTGCAAATTTTATGTATATATTATGGTGTTTTAACTATAATTATTTGCTGTATATTAGATCTTCAGAAATGAGTCATCTTCTAAATGGAAGTTTGTATCCTTTGATGAATTTTTCTCCATTTCTATGAGTTCAGATTTAAGTTCTATAAATAAGTGAGATAATATAGCATTTGATTTTACTTTCTGACTTATTTCACTTAGCATTACTCCCTTAAAGTCCATCTATGTTGTTCCAAATGGCAAGATGTACATAGGGGTATACACACACACACACACACACACACACACACACATATGCATGTATGAGCACACGTACATATATATACATGTGCTCAGACATCCATTAACTGACAAATGATTTCCAAATCTAGGCTATTGAAGCAGTGATCATGGGAGTGCACATATATCTTCAAGATCTTGTTTTCATTTCTTGTGGTTATATGTCCATCAGTAGGATCGCTGATCACATGGTAGTTCTTATTTTAATTCTTAAAAGAATCTCCATACTGTTTTTCATAGTGGCTGCCCAGCTTACATTCCCACCAACAGTGCATTAACATTTACTTTTCTACATAACCTAGCTAAGACTTGCTATCTCTCTTTTTTTTATCATAGCCATTCTAACAAGTGTAAGGTGATATATCACTGTGGTTTGATTTGCATTTCTGTGATGATTGATGATGTTGAGCATTTTTATTTGTATATCTATTGGTCATTTGTGTGTCTTCTTTGGAAAACATGTCTATTCAGTTCTTTTGCCCATTTTAAAATAAAGTTGTTTTTGTTTGTTTTGTTACTGTGTTGTATATAATCTAGTTTTCAGTGTACATATTTGTATCTATTCTTTATATATTTTGAATATTAGTCCCTTAATCTGATATATGTTTTGCAAATATTTTCTCTCACTCTGTAGCTTGTATCTCTATTTTGTTAATTTTTATTTTACTATATAGAGCAATTTAGTTTGATGTAGTACCATGGGTTGCTTTCTGGTTTTGTTGCTTGTGCTTTTGGTATCATATGCAAATAAAAATCTTTGTGAGATTAATGTCAAGGAGCTTTTCCCTATTTTCTTCTGGAAGTTTTATAATTTCAGCTCTAATGTTTAAGTATTTAATTTATTTTGAGTATATTTTTGAAAGTAGTATAAGATAGGAGTTCAATTTAAATTTTTTCAATTGGTTATCCAGTACTCCAAACACTATTATTGAAGAGACTATCTTTTCCCCTTTGTCTTCGCTTCCTTTACATTTTGGTTGACCATATGTGACAGTTTACTTCTAGGGTGTCAATTCTGTCCTGTTTGCCTATGTCTGTTTTTATGCCAGTATTGTACTTATTGGTTAATGTAACTTTGTAGTATACTTTGCAATTAGAAAGTGTATAATTCTTAAATCTTTGTTCCTCCTTCTCAGTATTGCTTTAGCTATTCTGGGTCTTTGCATTTCCAAACAAATTTTAGGATTTTTTTTTAATTTCCCTTGACACATGCCACTGGAATTTTGATAGACATTGCATTGGTTATATAGACATTTTAAAGGTATTAATTCTTCTGATCTATGAATATAGCACATCTTTCAATATGTTTGTGATTTCTTCAATCTTATTTATCACAATCTTCTAGTCTTCATTGTACAGTTCTTCCAGATCGTTGGTTAAATTTATTCCTAAATATTTCATTGTTCTTGTTATATAATTGAGAATGGGATTATTTTATCTATTTTTCAGATGTCTCATTGTTAGTGTATAGAAATACTACTAATTTTGTATATTTTAATGGCTTTTTCTTCCTTTCTTTCTTTCTCTCTTCATTCCTTCTTGCCTTCCTTCCTTCCTGTTCAGTAAGAGCACAGATTTTATCTGCACTCTCCCCTGCTCTATATATTTCAGGCATGTAGCATATAAATAAGTATTTAACAATCTATAATAATAAAAGGGTAATTAGACTGGATATCATTCCAGATGTCCTTCCTGATAGAGCCAGGGCCTGAGGGAAGCCATCCAGGGTCCCAGGTGCCAGCAGCCATGGAAAGGAAGGCCTACTCTTGCACAAATTTTTATGCATTGGGCCTCTAGTGTTAACATAATAAGTAAATGTTATATCATTTTCATTATATCCCACGAGTTCATAGCTTTGAAATCCATACTGATGTTCATAACTTATTAACACTCTGAGGATAATTGGAACTCAAATATATTGTCCTATGTTTTCTAGAAATGTTATAGTTCAAGATTTAATGTTTAAGTCTATGATGTGTCCTATTTAATGGTTGTGTATGGAGTGAGTGGTTGAGGATTTTTCTCCCACCCCATATGAATAGCTATTTTTTGTAGTGACAAATTATTTTCTTTTACCTACTAAAGTAACTTGCTACCTTAGTTGAAAAACAGTTAAACATATATGTGTGATCTCTACATGACCACTCATCTGTTAAATTTATCTGGTTTTAGACTAATATCACACCATCTTGACTACTGTAGCTTTATGGTATGTCTTCAAATCAGGTACTTTTAAGTTCTCTAGCTTTGCTCTTGTTTATCAAGATTACTTTGGCTACTTGATATTTTGGTATTTCTATATAAGTTTTAATATCAGCTGGCCAATGTCTATAAAATATTTTGCTGTGATTTTAACTGAAACTACATTAAATTTAGTATAGATCACTTTGCAAGAGAACGGGTATTTTAATAACTTAATCTTCCAAAAATAATTTTTTTCTTAAATCTTTCATTTGTCTTATCAGGGTTTTACATTTTGCAGTAATTTTTATTAGATTTAGTTCCAGGTATTTGATGCTATTTAATAATTTGTAAATTATATTGTTTTTACTTTATTTACACTCACTAGTCTTGGGTAATATATAGAAAAATATATATTTTTGCTTATCAACCTAATAATTCCTAGTATATTTTTATAACTGAGTAGCATATTTTTCTACATTATAATATCATCTACAAATAATCAAAGTTTTACCTTTTCTTTTTTAAAAAAATATTTAGTGTTGAAAGTATTACATATGTTCTTTTTCCCCCCATTGTCCTCTTCCAGCCTGCCCTCAACCCCCAGCCCAGGCCTTCACCCCCTGTTGTCTGTGTCCATTGGTTATACATATATGCATACAAGTTCTTTGGTTGATCTCTTACCCACACTCCCCTGCCATTCCTCTGAGGTTTGATGGTCTGTTTGATGTTTCTATGTCTCTGGATCTATTTTTGTTTAATAGTTTATGTTGTTCATTATATTCTACAAATGAGTGAGATCATGTGATATTTGTCTTTTTTTTAATGGATTATTTCACTTAGCATAATGTACTCAGGGTCCATCCATGATGCTGCAAATGGTTAGTTCTTTCTTTTTTATAGCAGCGTAGTATTCCATTGTGTAGATGTACCACTGTGTGTGTTTTTTGTTTGTTTGTTTTTTAATTCACTCATTTGCTGATGGGCACTTAGGCTGTTGCCCAATCTTGGCTATTGTAAATCATGCTGCCATGAACTTAGGGGTGCATATATTCTTTCTGATTGATGTTTCTGATGTATTGGGATATATTCCTAGAAGTTGGATTACTGGATAAAATGGGAGCTCCATTTGTAATTTTTTGAGGAAACTCCATACTATTTCCACAGTGGCTGTACCAGTCTGTATTTCCATTAGCAGTGCACAAGGGTTCATTTTTCTCCAAATCCTCTTCAACGTTTGTTGTTTATTGATTTTGTTGATGATAGTCATTCTAATGGGTATGAGATAGTGGTACCTCATTGTCATTTTGATTTGCATCTCTCTGATGATTGGTGACTTTGAGCATTTTTAATATGCCTCTTGGCCTTCTGTATGCCCACTTTGGAAGTGTCTGTTTAGGTTCTTTGCCCATTTTTTAAAAATTGGATTGTTTTTCTTCCTTTTGTTAAGTTGTATGAGTTCCCTGCAACTTTTGGAGTATAAAACCTTATCATTTGTAACAGAGATTAAGCCCTTATCAGATGTAACATTGACAAATATATTTTCCCATGCAGTGGGCTGTTATTTTATTGATGAACTTTTGCTGTGCAAAAGCTTTTTTTTTTTTATGTTGTCCCATTTCTTTATTTTTTCCTTAGTTTCCATTATCCTAGGAGCTGTATTGGAAAAAATATTGCTATAAGAGATATCTGATATTTTGTCACCTATGCATTCTTCTAAGATTATTATGGTTTTTGGTCTTACATTTAAGCTATTTATCCATTTTGAGTTATATTTGGGTATGGTGTAAGTTGGTGTTTCTTTCTTTTTTTTAATTTGCATGTATCTGTCCAATTTTTCCAACACCATATATTGAAGAAACTATCTTGTCTTCATTGTATGTTCTTCCCTCCTTTGTCAAATATTAATTAAGCATAATGGCTTGGATCAATTTCTGGGTTCTCTGTTCTGTCCATTGGTCTATATGTCTGTCCCTGTGCCAGTAGCAGGCAGTTTTGACAATAGATTTGGTAATAGATCTTGACATCTGATATTGAGATCCCTCTAATTTTGTTTTTTCTCAGGATTTCTATGGCTATTTGAGGTCTTTATTTTTTTCCCATGTGGATTTTTGGAGTTTGTTCTAGGTTGGTATTTTAATGGGGATTGCATTGAATCAATAGATTGCTTTGGGTAATATGGACATTTTAGTGATGTTGATTTTACCAGTCTATGAAGTCGATATATTTTTCCTTTTGTTTATGTCTTCCTCTATCTCTTTTCTCAATGTCCTGTAGTTTTTTGAGCACTCATCTTTTACCTACTGAGTTATGTTTATTCACGGGTATCTCAATATATTTGTTGAAATGATAAATGTGATTTTTTTAACTTCTTTATCTATCTCTCTATATAAAAGCCTAAGTGATTGTCACAACCGAAACAACTAAACAGATTACTGAACAGGCTGCATGGAGTGACCAAGCTGGCAGGGGGATTAGTGAGGTATGACTGCATGACTGAGCAGCGGGCTGTGTGGGCTGACCAGGCCTGCAGGAAGGACTATGGGGGGTGACCAAATGACTGAACAGCAGATTGTATGGGGTGACCAGGTTGGCAGGGGGTGACCAGGCTGGCAGAGGGAGACAATTAGGGCCACCAGGCTGGCAGAGGGGGTAGTTAGGGGCAACCAGGTTGGTGGGGAGGACAGTTGGGGGTGATCAGGCCAGCAGGTAGAGGTAGTTAAGGGTGATCAGGCTGGCGGGGGGTGGGGGGACAGTTAGGGTGACCTGGCCTGTAGGGGTGGCAGTGAGGGATGACCAGACCAACAGGCAGAAGTGGTTAGGGGTGATCAGGTTGGCAGGAGGGGCAGTTAGGGGCAATCGGGCGGGCAGACATGTGGGCAGTTAGGAGCCAGCAGTCCAGGTTTGTGAGAGGGATGTCCAACTGCTAATTTAGGCCCATTCCTGGGGGGTCCCAGATTGGAAAGGGTGCAGGCTAAGCTAAGGGGATCCTTCCCCTCCCATGCACAAATTTTGTGCACCAGGCCTCCAGTTTGTGTATAAAAATGCCATAGGATTGTGGGTGTTAATATTGAATCCTGCTACATTGCTGAATTCATTTATTAGTTGTAATAGTTTTTTATTATGGAATCTTTAGGTTTTTCTATATACAATACCATGTCAACTGTGAATAATGACAGTTTTACTTCTTCTTTTACAATTTGGATGCCTTTTATTTCTTCTTGTCTGATGGCTATGACTAGCACTTCCAGTACTATGTCAAACAGGAGTGGTGAGAGTGGGCATCCCTATCTTGTTTCTATTGTTAGAGAAAATGGTTTTAGTGTTGCCCATTGAGTACAATGTTGGCTGTAGATGTGTCATATAGGCTTTTATTATGTTGAGATATGATCCCTCTATTCCCACTTTGCTGGGAGTTTTTACCAAGAAAGGGTGTTGCATTTTGTCAAATGCTTTTCTTTCTTTTCTAATCTCTGTCTTTTATTTAATCACTAAAGGCCCAATGCACAGGGTTTCCTTAGCCTGACCTGCTCCCTCTCACAGTCTAGGAGACCTCCAGGGATGTCCTAAGTCATAGTCTGGCCTCCCTCTGTGGGAGGCACATGGGAGGATCATGGAAAGCCACCGCCCCCATCACCTGCTGTTGTCAAAGCCAGCCAGGGCTGCCTACCCTAGGTCCTCACTTCTTGGTGCTGGCCCACCCCCTGCCCACTTGTGTGTGTGTGGGGGGGGAGTTATATGGGGCCAGGCCAGCGTGAGAAGGGCTGTGGGAGGTTGAGGCACTGCAGGAGCACCCCATCCAGACTCCGTGGAGGCTCTGGCACCATGGGGTACCCCACCTCTACTAGCACCACCTCTTCAGAAGGAAGGACCACGACTGGTGTTGCCTTGCCTCTTCCAGCACCTATCTCTGAGGGGTTGTGCAGTGCGGGTAGGACCAGCCTGGGTCCACCAGTGCTGCCCTGTGTCACTTTCCTGTGTCACTGGCCCTTGGCCCTCATAGCTGCTGCAGCTTTGTCTAGAAGGATGTCTGGAAGATGTTCAGTCTAATTAGCATATTACTCTTTTATTAGAATAGATTAGAGGCCTGGTGCACAAATTCATGCATGGGTGGGGTCCCTTTGGGTGGCCTGCAGGGATTGGGCTGAAACCCACAGTCTAACACATCTGTAACTCCACCTGCTCATCCCAACCCCACTGTGTCTGCTGTGGGCTCGTGTCCAAGAAGTCCCAATCAGGAGAGGCTTGTGCTGCCATAGCAGTGCTTGCCAGCCATGAGCCCTGCATCTGGTGCAAAACTGGCTCTCCTATATTCCCTAAGGGGTCCTGGATTGCGAGAGGACACAGACCAGGCCGAGGGACCCCGCCAGTGCAAGATCGGGTTGGGGAGGGATCAAGGGGGGGGGGTGGAGTTCCAGGGCATGTCTGGCCCATCTTGCTCAGTTCTGATTGGTTGTAACCCAGCAGCAAGCTAACCTACCGTTGAAGCATCTGCCCCCTGGTGATCAGTGCAAATCAAAGCAACTGGTTGACCAGTTGACTGTCTGCCCCTGGTGGTCAGTGCATGTCATAGCTAGCAGTTGTGCAGTCTTAGCATATCATTAGCATGTTATGCTTTGATTGGTGGTGCAGTTGTTCTACCATTTGGTCTATTTGTATATTACCCTTTTATTATATAGGATCTTCTAGTGCAATATTAAATAAAAATAACTAATATTCCTAACTTGTTCTTGATCTTTGGGAAAGTGTTCAGTATTCTACATATGTGTGTGTGTGTGTGTGTGTGTGTGTGTGTGTGTGTTGTGTGTATGTGTTTTTGTATTAGCTGTTGATATTTTTTAAATATTTTTATTGTTTTTTTGAGAGAGAGAAAGGAAAGAGATAGAGAGAGAGAAACATGGATGAGAGAGGAGTATCAATCTGTTGCCTCCTGCATGTCCCCTATCTGGGGAGGGATTTGGAAACACAGGCACAAGCCCTGACCCTGACCAAGAATTGAAGAGGTCACATTTTTGTTCATAAGTGACTGCTTAACCACTGACCCACTCTAGTCAGACTGTTGGTGGTTTTTGATTGGCCTTTATCAGATTAAGAGGAATGTCATAGCTAATTTAGCTGAGAATATTTTTATGAAAACCATAAATGATCACTGAACTCTTTATGCATCTGTTGAAATGAGTATATAATTTTTTCTTTATTCTCTTAATGTCATAAATTGCTTTGATTGCTTTTGAATGTATAACTAAGCTTGTGTTCCTGATTAAATCAATGTGTTTATTATATAATATATTTTTAATATATTGTTGACTTAAATTTGTTAATATTTTATTAATAAGTTTTTGTTATTATACTCAAAAGGGATGTTTCTCTCTAATTTTTTTTCTGATATCTTCATAATATTTTGGTAATAGTCTTATACTTACTTTTGAACAGGTTAAATTGTATCCTCTCCTCTATTGCCTGAAAACATTTAAGATTTGTTTGAATTGAACTACTTAAAAGTGTATATGAAGCACCACTGAATATATTTTTATCACCCCCCACAGTTAAAATTGAATCTTTTCTCTGTAATCATGTAAAAAAAATATCTGTTTTTGACTCCTGCTATTCCACTTACTTTACCTTATTTTAGAAATATCAGTACAGGATATATCTTTACCAATAACTTTAATTTTGGCTCTTGTATGTTCCTTTTCCTCTCCCCCTGTCACCTAGGAGCTGATGCATGATGCAAACTTGATGAGAAAGTGCTTGTCCTGTATTCTGACTCTAGAGAGGATGAAACAAAAGTCTGATCATGATTTTCACTGTTGGTGTAGCTGAGTGGAGAGTCCACGTGTGCAATGAAAAGTGCTGAGAATGTGGGGTGTCTACCAGTGTGTCAGGAGCCGCCTGGTGGAGGTGGTGATGCCAGTGATTGTCAGCACAGAGAGAATACTTCTTGACAGCAGACTGGTTGTGACTTACTATATTTGGGTCCACAAATTGGTTTTCTAAATTTTCTCTGAATTTTGTAATCTATCAGAGTTCTTTCCAATAAATTTCAGCTGGGGCTATTCAGATTCAATTTTTATCATAAATGACCAAAATTAAATTCTTACCATAGTATGGAGAATGGAGCCTTTTAAATAGCAGACCTCATATGTTTATTATACTTCCAAAGAGGACTGTAACCACTTTGCCTCCTTATAAATAGGTATTCATTTGTTGGTGGTTTAACACTATTCTTCAATTCTAATGTAATTTATTTTAGCCTGAAATGATAATTTTCCTAGGAAATATATTAGTTAATGGGAGAGCTACCATATAGCTCTTTACTTAAAAATATCTGTAAATTCCTTTATTTTATTCCTTCCCTGCCCCCAAAATGGAGCTATAGTAGAATAAATTCTCATAGATTTTGAGGGTATTTGGAGGTAAGTATTTTTTCCACTGAAAGAAATGAAAAATGGGATTGCATACAACTCTCATGAAAGTGAAGGACTTCAATACATTTTACATTGACAGAGTGCCTCAAGGTGTCAACTTCCAAAGGTAAAGTAGAGGGTCAGGAATTGATCCTTGGAGAAACCAATCTTTAAAGTTTAATAAAGGTCAAAGCATTTCACCTTAAGGTTGTTTCTTAATGGCTCTTCTGGATCATTATATAGTCAATTTGATTGATTGTGCCAGTTGAGACACTGGGGAAAAAAATATGCCAGACAGCAGTCAATATGTTGGTTATTGTAGATACAAGCTAGGAAAAGCAAATACCTCTTTTTTAGGTTGGACTTCATGTAAAATTTTATAATGGTAAATATTTTTGATTTCTGTACTAATCGTTTAAATATATTTTCAATGTTAACACAGTCATTACATATATATGTAGACATACAGAAATTTTTATATTTGTTTTCATAATACCTATTTTGCACATCTACCTTTTCTTTGCCCCAATAATTTGATATTTATAATAAAGAGCAGATTAATCATATTTTTGTGTAACAACACATAATGTGTTAAGTTTATGGCAATGATAGCAATAACACTATACCAGGTTATATTTTCTCCCTTAAGCACCCTAGTTTCAACATAACATAAAATAAAATAGTATCTCCTTAATTTCTATAAACCAAAAGACAACCAAGTTGCATTAGCAGAAAACAATTTGTTACCTAAAAGCCAATCAATGGTGGAATTTCTTTATTCAACTTTTACTCCTGTTGGAGAAAATAAATAGTATGGTTGCTTATTGATAACTATTTAGTAATTATACAAACCTGAATAAGCTGGCATGTCTTCCTGAACCTTAGATTCTTCAGAAAGTTTAACTGGAAATTCCACCTGTAATACTGGGATAGTGACCACACCTATTATAATGACTGTGAAACTTACATAAGATAATCCAAGTAAAGCACTAGCCACTAGCGTTGTTCATACCATATAGTGGTGCTCAAGGAATTTGGTAAATATGACCCTACTTCTGCCCTCCGAGCACAATGAAAAGATTTACAGGTAAGCTAGGGTAGGATTGTTTTGTCAAATCAGTTTGATATCAATCAGAGTTCTTTCCTGGGTAGAAGCGTAGCCTTTTTCAATAAGTTTAGGGCAGACCGGTTTTCCTCTAGTGATTGTGGAAATCATTGCTTTATTTTTTGAAGTGCTTGACTTATGACTTATAAGGGCCAAGTAGTATGAAAAATAAGCACCAAACATTAAAATCACACTCCAAGAAGCTAGCTACCTACAATGACTGATGTAAACACCGAGACCCCATGAAAAGAGAATGAATGAATTTATACCTTTCATCTCACACTATTTTCAGGCAATAGCTCATGAAAAAAATTGACAAGTGGAATCCCTTACTTTGTTCAATTATTATGCCCCACCCTCCATCTTTCTTCCTATCTTTTGTGTTTTGATTTTTCTTTTCCTTGGGAGAAGGCAGAGTAGGTCAAATCAGACGCACCACACACATACGAAATACAAGTTCTGTTGTCAAGGAGGAAACTTTCGCTCTAGGAAACAGTACAACTAACTGAAAATGGCTTCAAGTTAAGGGAATTAACTGTTTCCTAATAACATTAAGTACAAAGATAGATGAATTTAAGCTTAGGTCTTAAGTGTCCAGCAAGTTACCCAGTCCTAGAACTGTCTTGCCATATTTTCTTCTGCTGTCATCAGTATATTGCTGAGCTTCCTTAGTACTGGAGATGGCAGCCTAAATATCACATCCTCTTGGCACCAAAATCTAGAGACCAGAATGGAAAGGGCATGGACATTTTTTTATTTGTCTTCTTCATTATGAAGGAACTTATCCTGGGAGCCCTCTAGAAAATCACATGGTTTACTGTGACTCAGTCAGTGGGAGAGAGAACTGCATGATGGACTCAGACAAATTAATATTTACCCATGTCACATTGGAGAGACATAATTCGGAAAAATCACAGGATTCGGGCAGCAGAGAACATTTCACAACATTCAGAGGTTAGCACCCAGTTTTACCTACTATGCTGAGTGGCCAGATTATTATGACCTCTGAATGCATAATAATCTGGCCACTGAGCGTGTGTGTGTGTGTGTGTGTGTGTGTGTGTGTGTGTGTGTGTGTATTAAAGGCTCAGTGCATGAATTCATGCATGGGTTGGGTCCGGCCAGCCTGGTCAGGGGGAGGGGACATGAGTCATTGGCTAGGTTGCCTGCTCGTCAAACTCCTGGCTGAGGGGAAAATGTGCATATTAACCTATTATTATATAGGATATACACTAAGTGGCCAGTATATTATGCATTCAAATATCATAACAATCTGGCCACTCAGTGTATAGTTGCACTTACCCACATACAAAGCTACTCTTCATTCATAAATGTGATGATTCCTCATGAATTTATTGTTCATGTCAATACCTTTTCTTTTTTCTTTCTTTTTAAAATATATTTTATTGATTTTACAGATAGGAAGGGAGAAGGATAGAGAGTTAGAAACATTGATGAGAGACATCGATCAGCTGCCTCATGCACGTGCCCTACTGGGGATGTGCCTGAAACCAAGGTACATGCCCTTGACCGGTATCGAACCTGGGACCCCTCAGTCCACAGACCGACACTCTATCCACTAAGCCAAACCGGCTTTGGCCATGTTCATATCTTTTCACATGGACAGTACAATCTATGGCAACTTATCAATTAATACAACAAAAGAACAGCATTTTTAAAAGTGCTTTTAATTTACTAATGTGTCAGTGGTCTATTTCTAAAGCACACCATGAATCACGAATATATAGTTTCCTAAGTTATTATTATACTAGAGGCCTGATGCATGAAATTTGTGCACAGGGTGGAGGGTGTCTCCCAGCCCAGCCTGCATACTCTCTAATCTACGACCTTTTGAGGGATGTCTGATTGCCGTTTAGGTCTGATTCCAGTAGAAACGGGCCTAAACAGGCAGTCGGACATCCCCCTCACAATCCAGGACTGCTGGCACCCAACTGCTTACCTGCCTGCCTTCCTGATTGCACCTAACTGCTTCTGCCTGCCAGCCTGATCACCCTCTAACCATTCCCCTGGCAGCCCATTAGAGATAAATATCAAATGTTTTGCCCTTTCACTGCTCCCCTGCCAACCCATTTGCCCCTAACTGCCCTCCCTTGCAGGCTTGGTCCCCCCTACCTGCCTTCCCCTTCAGGCCCAGTCACCCCCAACTTCCCTCCTCTGCCAGGCTAGTCACCCTCAACTGCCCACCCTTACAGGCCTGGTCCTTCCCAACTGCCCTCCCCTGCTGGCCATCTTGTGGTGGCCATCTTGTGTCCACATGGGGGCAGGATCTTTGACCACATGGGGGCAGCCATCTTGTGTGTTGGAGTGATGATCACTCTGCATATTACTTTTTTATTAGATAGGATAGAGGCCTGGGTGGGGGCCAAGTGGTTTGCCCTGAATTGTGTCCTAGATCAGGGTGAAGGTTCCCTTGGGGTGTGGGGTGGCCTGGGTGAGGTACCTGTGGTAGTTTTCAGGCTGGCCACCCCCTCCCACCTCAGGTGACCCAAGCGCAGGCCTGGTATTTGGGGTTTATTTATCTTATACAATTGAAACTTTGTAGCCTGGAGCAGAGCCAAGCATTCTGCTCTCTTTGTGGGGGCAGCCATTTCTGTTGGGATTTATCTTCTATAATTAAAATTTTGTAGCCTTAACAGGAGGCCAAGACAGGCCAGGGCTGCAGAAGCTTGGCTTCCTCCATCACCAGGGGCAACCCTGCCTCCCTCCTGCTCTCTCCAGGTCTGTGGCTACTGCCATTTTTGTGGGATTTCTTTACATTCTATAATTGAAACTATATAGCCTGGAGTGGAGGTGTGGGCCAGCCAGGGTATGCAGAAAGCTTGGCTTCTTCTATTGCTTGGGAAACCCAAGCCTCCCTCCTGCTCTCTCCATGGCCACAGCCATCTTGGTTGTGTTAATTTGCATGCTCTCTCCTGATTGGCTGGTGGGCATGGCTTGTGGGTGTAACACAGTGATGGTTAATTTGCATATTAGTCTTTTATTATACAGGATATTTTTGGACCATTAAAATACTTTAATCTTCAAAAAATGACTTTCTCACAGTAACTAGATTAGGGAGTGATTTGTTCTTCCAGAGCAATATTTCCATACTATTACCAAAATAAACAAAAATAAAGATGTGCACATTTAGTCATACTATAGTTTCTTAAAATTGAGAGGAAAGGTAGTGAAATTAAAAAAGCCCTGGACATTAGATGATAATTTGTTTTTAAAATTCATAGTTTATTTTTTATCAATAAACAGTCTATTTGGATCTGTCTGCCCTTAATGCATATGTGCACATATACAGAACCGATCATTTAAAAGTAGCTCAATCAAAAGGGTTTAATAAACATGTGTGTTGAAGTCCTTGGAGTTAGGACATTCAAGGTAGAAAGGACTATATTAATAAAAAGGTCTAGGAATGGGAAACAACTTTTAGAACCAAATTTGATTATGTGAACAATGAAATAAAAATATGAGCAGTGGAAATTTTTTGGACAGATTATAGGGCATTGGATATCAGATTATGAATTTATTCTGTAGTATACTTTATTCTATAGTTAATAAAAAATAATTGGAGATGTTGTAGCAGAGACACAGCCCATTCAAAATGATCTTAAGGAAAGATAAATCTGAAAGAAATTTGAATATTATAAAGTGAGAAGACAGTTCACTCTATATGCAATTAGGACCAAAGCATGTTACAAGCAACAAAGCATGCTTTTAATTAGATATACATTCAAATTTCAGCTTTGATATTTAGCAGCTTTAAATGATTACAAAAGCTTGTCCTGTGTCTGGCTTTAATATACCCCAGGGTCCATCACAAAATGGCAGGTTTTTTTTAAGGTTGAATAATATTACATTGTATTCCAATGTATTCCACATTTTCTTTATGCATTCATTGACATATGGGTTGTTTCCATATCTTGGTTATTGTGATTAATGCCGCAATTAACATGGGAGTGGAAATGTCTCTTTAGGATCCTGAATTCAATACCTTCGGATAAATAGTGTACTGTGGAGTGGAATTCTTGAAACACATGGTAGTTCTATTTTTAATTTTTTGGTGAATCTCCTCACTATTTTCAATTATAGCTGTATCAACAATACCATTTATATGAGGAATATAAGACAGTCAAGCTCAATGAAGGCAGAGTGTGAACTGGTGATTGCTAGGAGTAGAAAAGGGGCGGGGACACAACAGGTATTCATCAAAAGGTATAAAGTTGGTATACAAGATAAATAAGTCCTAGAGATCTCTGTACTGCTAATGCTTATAGTTAAAAAAGTTGCATTTTATGTTTAAAAACTTGCTAAACAGGTGGATCTTATGTTAAATGTTCTTATCAAAAAAAAATTAAGATGGGAGGATACTCTTAGAGGTGTTTGAGATGTTTATAACATACATTGTGAGGATAATTTTACAGATGTATATAATTTCCAAGCTCATCAAGTTGTATATATTAAATATGTACAGATTTCTGTATGACAATCATACCTCAGCAAAAGAGTTAAAAAATCCACCACCCATGGATTATTTATTTAGCCTTTCTGTGCTTAATGACATACATATATGTATATGACTGTGTGTGTGCATATATGTGTTTGTGTATATAGTCACCTCAGTTAGAAATAATCAATTTATCCTATGGGGGCTCATACAGAAATAATTTTATGATCTGTTGCACATTCCTATTTGTACTGATTTCATCTATTCTCCTGTTTCCTGTTAAGCCATATATTCCAGCATTTATTTAGTCCTGTACATATTGATTTTATTTGTGGTTACTTAAATTTTTATATTCTACATGCACTGTGTTTAGAGTGTCTTTTTTCTCATCTTGATAGATAATATTTAAAAAATATTTTAAGAATTAGCCAAAGTGGTAATTTTTTTTCTAAGAGTATCTTCTATGACTCCCTGTCTCTGGACTATGACAACATGAAATGTTTTGCCCTTTCATTGCTATATTGAAGCTCTTCTCACACTATATATGACTCTTTATTTCATTGTCTGTTATACTGTTTGATGGAACTTTATATTGTTGGACACACAGTAGACTTTCAATAGATGTTTATTGGATAAAAAATATTGATTGATCCCATTACAGAGTTGGGATTATATAATATATCCCTCGTACAAAATAATTTGAAATCATCTTGACATTTGTAGCATCAACAAAATTGAATTTGAGTCTTAAAGAACAGTGAACCTAGCTTTGCAATTCTGATCATTGATTTTTATGAAAGATTTGAATGAATAAAAAAATGCTGTACAAAGCATGACCAAAGTACTTAAAAGGATAACAACAAATTCTTATGAGGAAACGTAAAGAGTGGTATAGATCATTTTAGCAAAGAATGTTAACACATTGTGACTATTTGAGACATTTTATAAAAGAAATCATTATGTAATGGTGCTTAAAGGGACAATAAGAATGTTTCATTCTGCCTAACTTTAAAATAAAATGAAAAATCTGGGGATTAGATGATTAGCTAGAGAGCTTTATGACCTTCCTGACTAAAAGTAAACCTAATAGAGAAGATTAAAATTTAAGGTTATATTAATGTATATTGTGTGTACTCCTTTTAGTCAATTATAAGCAGATTATCGCTTTTAATTAATTGTAAGCAGATTGTTGCTCCTTTTAGTCAATTGTTATTTGGTGTGTATGACCAATAGCAATCAACAATGGGAATAATATGCCCATATCAATGGTACTATTGTCTTAACCATTTTTCTATTTGTTTTAATTATTTTTATTGATTAGAGAGAGAGAAAAATAAAGAAACATCTATCAGTTGTCTTCTGATGCACCCCAATCAGGAATCAAACCAAAAACCTGGTTATGTACTCTGACAAGGACATGAAACTGCTAGCTTTCAGTGTACCAAACAATGCTCCAACCAACTGAGCCACACCAGCCAGGGCAAGAGTACTATTCTCAATGTAATAACTTAATACACAGCCATTAATTCTTAGAACATAAGAGTTGGTAAAAATAGTAAAGACTTTTAGAAACCAGTGTGATAACATAGTACTTTTGAATTTAATTTCTTTATTGTTTGGACAAGTATTATATGAAAATAATTGAATTCACAAAGGACAGCAATAATATCATTGCCTTACCATTACTATTCAACTCTCTTCCTCAATAGTATACCTGAAAGATTAAATCCAATATCCTTTGGCTGGCACACAAGGGTCTTTTTTTTTTTTTAATACATTGCATTTTATTTTAGTTCATTTTTATCATCATCATTTATCTCCTAATACTTTTATTAAATTATTTTTTATACATATCTCCCCATTGACCCCTCTTCCTCCCAGGCATACCCCAACCCCCCAGTGTCTATGTTCATTGGTTATGCTTATATGCATGCATACAAGTCCTTTGATTGATCTCTTATCTACCTCACCTAACTTTAATCTTCCTGCTGTAATTTCACAGTCTGTTTGAAGCTTTACTGTCTCTGTATCTACCAATTTGTTCATCAGTTTATAATGTTCTTTATTATCCACAAATGAGTGAGATCATGTGATGCTTCTCCTTCATTGACTGGCTTATTTCACTAAGCATAAGGCTCTCCAGTTCCAACAAGGTTCCTGCAAATGGTGAGAATTCCTTCTTTTTAATGGCAGCATAGAATTCCATTGTCTAGATGTACCACAGTTTTCTGATCCACTCATCTGCTGACGGGCACCTAGGCTGTTTCTAAATTGTAGCTATTATAAAATGTGCTGCTATGAACATAGGGTAGCATAAATCCTTTCTGATTGGTGTTTGTAATTTCTTAGGATAAATTCCTAAGAGTGGGATTACAGGGTCAAATGGGAGATCCATTTTTAGTTTTTTGAGGAAACTCCATACTGTTCTCCACAGTGACTGCACCAGTCTGCATTCTCACCAACAGTGCACAAGGGTTCCTTTTTCTCCACATCTTGTCCTTTGTTGATTTGCTGATGATTGCCATTCTGAAAGGTGTAAGATGGTATCGCATTGTCATTTTGATTTGCATCTCTCAGATGATTAATTATTTGACCATGTTTTCATCTGTCTCTTGGCCTTCCTTCTGTCATCTTTCAAAAAGGTTCTATTTAGATCTATCGCCCATATTTTTATTGGATCATTCATCTTCCTTTTATTGAGTTGTATAAGTTGGCTGTAGATTTTGGAGATTAAACCTTTATCAGTGATAACATTTGCAAATATGTTCTCCCATACAGTGATCTTTATTGTTTTGTTGATGGTTTCTTTTGCTGTGCAAAAGCTTTTTATTTTGATGTAGTCCCATTTGTTTATTTTTTCCTTAGTTTCCATTGCCGTTGGAGCAGTGTCAGTGAAGAAGTTCTTTTGGCATATATCTGAGATTGTGCTGCCTGTGTATTCCTCTAGTATTTTTATGGTTTCCCTTGTCATGTTTAAGTCCTGTAGCCATTTTGGGTTTATTTTTGTATTTGGTGTAAGTTGGTGGTCCAGTTTCACTTTTTTGCATGTATCTGTCTAATTTTCCCAACACCATTTATTGAAGAGGCTCTCTTGGATCCATTGAATGTTCAAGCCTCCTTTGTCAAATATTAGTTGAGCATAGTGGTTTGGGTAGATATCTTGGTTCTCTATTCTATTCCATTGGTCTATATGTCTGTTCTTGTGCCAGTACCAGGCTGTTTTGAGAACAGTTTGCTTTGTAGTATAGCTTGAAATCTGGTATTGAGATCCCACCTACTTTATTCTTCTTTCTCAGAATTGCTGTAGCTATTCCTGGTCTTTTTTTGTTCCAGATGAATCTTTGAAGAATTCTTTCTAGGTCTGTGAGACATGTTGTTGGCATTTTAATGGGTAGTGCGTTGAATCTGTAGATTGCTTTGGGTAGTATGGACATTTTAATGATGTTGATTCTCCCAATCCATGAGCATGGTATGCTCTTCCATCTGTTAACGTCTTCCTCTATCTCTTTTTTCAGTGTCCTGTAGTTTTGTACATATAGGTCTTTTACATCTTTAGTAAGGTTTATTCCTAGGTATCTTAATTTTTTTGGTGCAATGGCAAATGAGATTGCTTTTTTAGTTTCTCTTTCTGTAATTTCACTATTAGTGTATAGAAATGCCACAGACTTCTTACCATTAATTTTGTATCCTGCTACATTGCCAAATTCATTATTTAAGTCAATTTAGTTTTGGAATGGAGTCCTTTGGATTTTTTTATGTACAGTATCATGTCATCTACAAATAAGGACAGCTTTACTTCTTCTTTTCCAATTTGGATGCCTTTTATTTCTTCTTCTTTTCTAATTGCAATGGCTAATACTTCCAGTACTATGTTGAACAGGAGAGGTGAGAGTGGGCATCCCTGTCTTGTTCCTGTTCTTAGGATTATTCTGCACTTCCTCAAGGTTCTTCTGCATTTCTTCTTGCTGCTTCTTCATCTCCTCTTAGGTCTTCTTCATTTCTCTTGGCTATTACTCAGATTGTCAATTTTGTCTTCCATTCTTTTCATCTACCTTATGATCATTTCTCTGAACTCTTTCTCTGTCAGGCTTATTTCTGCTTCTATTTCGTTTACTTCCTTTTCTGATGAAACCTGCCTTTCTGTCTTATGTGGGCTGTTCCTTTTTCTGCCCATGGTCTTTCTTCTCCGGGTGTCTGGTTATGTAGTTCTCTCTCCTACATTGATTGAAAGGCACAAACTACAACATGACCAGGTACAGCACACAAGGCACTGAGTAGAAATGTATTCAAGCTGTTAATAATCACAAATAAGGTGACCACCAATGAAAGACAAATTAGGGGTAAATGGAGGAAGAAGAAGAGGAAAATGAGGAAAAAAGAAAAGAAAGATATGCCAAAATCAAGTTGGGAGAGTGAGAAAAGTAATATATATACATATATATATACAAAAAAACAAAATCAAATAAGAAAATAAAAAGGAGAAGAAGGAGAAGAAAAGAGGAAGAGAAAAAAGTCAGAGAGAAAAGAAAGTGTATAAGAAAGAAAAGGGGAATAAAATATAGATGTCAGGAGACAACTCCAATAGAACAATCACTTATCCCAATAAAGGCCAGCAACCAGTACCTAGAGATTAATACAAACTGCAAATAGCAACTGGTATCAAGGGAAGTGAGGGAAAAGAGAGGTAAAAAACAAAGCAAGCAAAAAGCAAAATAAAACAAGTAGAATAAACTAAAACAATCTCACAAAAAATTTCAAAAAATGGATATAATCACTTTTCAGGCAAATAGCAACAAAAAGACATCAAGAAAAAACAACTTTTTGGCTGGTGAAGACAAGAAGAGAGAGGTTTGTATGGACTTGTAGTAGGGGATTTGAAATTAGATATATAAATGGGGTGAAATTTTAATCAGGTAAAGAGAAATAATAGGGGGAATCTAACGTTGGAAAAGGGAAAGAGAAACAAGACAACAAAATGGAGAAAGTGAGGAGGAAAGTGTTGGCCTAAAGGTAGAGTTGAGTTGGAGTAAAATTATGCTAAATGAAAGATGAAAATAGAATGTAGAACTCTAATCTCGAAACAAAATAAAGAGAAAACAAAATGACACTTGTTTTTTTCTAAAAAGGTAAAATACTAGTAGTAATTAATAATACTAGTTTAAAACAAAAATGTAATAATTAAAAAGATAAAATCAATTGAGGTGGAAAGAAAAAAATAGTCTTTTAATTAAAATATGTAAAAATGAAAAATAAAAAAAATTAAAAAAAAGAAAAAAGGAAAAAAAAAAAGAAAAAAAAATAGAATGGTCCTTCACTTCTACTCTTATTCTGCTTGGCACTCCTGTTTCCCAGTAGGGAAGATATTGATTGCAGTTCCTTGTGTTCCCTTCTTGGTGTTTTAATTTCTTTATTCTTTTGTAGTCAATTTGTGTGTCATCCACTGGGTGGCAGTGTTTCGGAGTTGATCTCTGAGACAAAGCACAGGACCTCTCTAGGCTGTGCTCAGATCCTGCTACTCTGTGGTTCTCAAAGCCAGTTTGTGGGGATTTTGAAGCTGGGACACTGTACTAACTCCCAGGCTGTCCCTCTGCCCCAGAAAAAAATGAGTCGTTTTCCAGAGCTCCCCTCTGCCAACAGCTCAGAGAGTTTGCCTCCACACTTAGGGATCAAGCCCTGACCACCTCTGTGGACCTCTCCAGAGGCAGCTTTCCCACAGCCCAGTTCCCACAGTGTGCGCGTCTCTGTTCTGTGGGGGTAGGAGACCTCACCCTGTCCCAGGCGAAATCTGACCTTTCTGTATGCTGTGTGGATCTCTGAATCTTTCGCCCACGTGTCTGCACTGTTTGGAGAGCCATGTTCTGGGTCCCCGGCTGGTTGGTGGGTGCCTCCGCCAGCCGCAGCTTTCAGATCTCCGCAGACATCCACCTCCCTCTTATCCTAGGCAAAATCTGACCTTTCCATGTGCTCTGTGGATCTCTAATTCCGCTGAGTGTCTGCGCCAATTGGAGAGAGGAGTTCTGGGTCCCCGGGTTCCCGGCTGCTCGATGGGTGCCCCAGCCGCAGGCTTTAGACCGCCACAGACATCCACCTCCCTCTGCAAGATGGCGCGGTCTCCAAGTTCGCGTTGGTGGCACCGGCTGACAAAAACCCCCATGGCAGTGGGGCTGCCTGGCCGGTAGAGCCCTATCCAGCAGTCCTCCACCTTCTCCTGGAGGATAACTGACTCTTAACTTGCCAACAAACACTCCCAGTTGGACTCTCAGCCGCTCTCTCTCCCTCTGCCCAGTGACAAAGCTCCAGACGCATCTGTCTATTCCACCGCCATTTTCTCAGTTTCCTAATACTTTTTTCCACCTTCCTCCATCCCCTCCCCACTCCACAAGGCTCTTTATACTTTTTTTGCCTGCCCACTTTCCCAACTCATACTGGTTTAATCTATAATTTGTATTCTTTCTAAGTATACATACACACATACAAACACAGACACAGATATACTCACAATCACTCTGAGCCTTGCTTTTGACTTGTTAACATATCTGCTATAATTATATATTACTAAATATTGATATGAATCATATTTTAAATAATGACTGCATATAAAAGTCAACACATAGACCAATGGAATAGAATAGGAAGCCCAGAAACAATCCTCTATGCATATAGTCAATTAATATTTGACAAGGGAGGCAAGTCTCAATGGGAACAGAATAGTCTCTTCAATAAATGTGGATGGAAAAACTGGATAACCACATGCAAAATCTAAAACTGAGCCACTCTCTTACATCATTTACAAAAATGAACTCAAAGTGGATTAAAAGCATAAGAATAAGACCACAAACTACAAAACTCCTAGAAGAAAACCAGGGAAAAGCTCCTTAACATTGGTCTTAGTAACAATGGTTTGGATATGACATGAAAAACACAGGCAACAAAAGCAAATACCAGCTTATGGGACTAAAACTAAAAAAAAAATTCTGCATTTTAGAAGCAGAGAAACAGGACTTTCAAGAACATGTTGTAGATTATACAGTGCCCATGGGATGCTGTTACCTGGAAACACCAATGAGGATACATGACGTTATTCACAGAGGCCTTGGGTTTACACCTTGTGTTCCATTTGGACCATTCCTCCTTTGAGGTTTCAATTTTTCAGAGTTTTTCTCTCTTCTCTCTCTCTCTCACTCCTCCCTCTCCCACACTCTTACTTTTTTTTTCATTTTCTTGCCTTATTTTCTTTACTGTTTTCTCCACTGAGTATAAGTTTAATATGAAATCACAAATATTTGGATCTATATTTTCAGTCAGCTCTTGGGAATCCATGTAAGCAGAGCCAACTTAATTTATACACAGATTTTTGACTGTGCTGTGAGTGCCACTAACTCCCTCATTGTTCAAGGGTCACCTGGCCTAGGACAGTTCCCAAAGGTGCGGATGTGAAAGTTTGACTGGAAGGTGGGGTTGCAGAGTGGCTACTTAGTGTCTCATTTGCCTGGGGTTTGGTACTTTAAACAACCTGTTCTCTAGCACTAGAATGGTTGACAACTCTAGTTAGGAAGGAACACTTAGAGAATATTGGTTCAGGGGCTGGCTGAGGACAGCTTGCACTTGAAAACAGTTGAGAGTCTAGGAAACGCTGTAGGATATAATGAAGTCAATATGTACCAAATTTATGATGCAGCCTAAGTTCTGGATGATATTGTGATAGGAAGGAGAGTTTTTAAATGACTCAAGGAAGTGCCAGTGGAAGAAGATAAAGCTATTGGAAAAGATAGAGAAGATAAATGTGGGGTATGCAGCATGGCTAGTTTTCAAAGAATCCATTTCCAGATTTTCTCCTCTCATTGCATTGTGTTTATCGAACTCCTTTAGAATTTTCTGGGTTCACATTAGCCCTTTTTGTACTTTAAACCATGAAGGTAAAACCCCCGCCCTACCTCACCTATCCCAAATCTTTTACAATATTGCATTGTCTGCATGTAAAACCCTCTTAATGACAAGGGGATTGTGTCCAAGCAGCAGCATTAATTTGGGGGAAGCTTTATTTAATGACTTTTTAAGCCACTCTAAACAAAGTGCTCACTGTGCCTCATTATACATTATTCTAGGGGAGAAGTTTGTCCCTTACTGGGGTATACACAACTACAGAAATTGTAAGGCTGCTGAGCATGGCTCTTTTCAATCAGCAATTCTTAATGAGGGATGATTTTGCTCCCCAGAGATCACTTGACAATATCTGGAGATATTTTTGTTGTCATAAATGTTTATGTGTATGTGGGTGCTCTTGGCATCTTGTGGGTAGAGATCAGGAGTGCTGCTAAGCATATTACAAATACAAAGGCCCCATGCCCACTCCCTACAGTGCTCTCTAGTGCATGGGTGGAGACACATTGATTTAAATACAAGGAGAATACTTGATGGGATGTCATATTTTAAAATGTGCAGTAGATAAAATGCCCATATTTATGTTTATTGTTAGTCAAGTAACAGACATGTCTCATCATATTGTATATTATAAAATATTGTAATATATTCTATCTTATATTTCAAAGCCAATTTATTTAAACTTAAGGTAGGAAACATAGGGATCAACTTAACAGTCTGAGAAGAACAAAGTTGTCATTCTCCCTGCCTGGAACAATGATTTTCCTTAGAAAGAGAGCCTCATGGTCTACTCTCTCATCTCCAAGAGCAATTTGGTAAAATGTTTTTCTAGTAATTTCTTCCACTGCCATCCTATTTAAAATTATAGTCTGTCCTCAACCCATACAATCCTATCCCCATTTCTGGCATTATTTTTTTCATGCCATGCAGCACATCTAATACAGAATGTATATTTTTATCATCGTTATTACCAAGTCCCCTCCTGTTACTTGAACAGATATTCCATTATGAGAGGAATGTCTTGTTTTGTTCAAGAATTCCCCATAACTAAAAAAAAATCACAAATTAGGTACTTAATAAACATTTATAAAATGAATGAAAAATTACAGAGAAGGCTATGAAGGAAACCCAGGGACTTTTTTCCCAGGATACCCCTGAATGTGGCTGATCCAGGAAATACCACTCAGAGATCTAGCCTATCAGAGAAACGAAACTGCTCGGGCTTGAAGAATGACTAACAAATAACCTGTTATAGTAATATTAATAAGATAAAATATAATAAGCATTGAAGTGTTGTTATAGTAAAGTGTGGAATTAAACTGAAAATATGAAATGTAACAAGTTAACACCCATGCATGTAAGAAACAGATAAAGTGATCTGTACCCCATATGTAAGACCAGATAGCAGGATTCCTGGGACCCGCTGATAAGACGCACTGAAGATGCCCACTTGAGCACATAAAAGGAGCAAGCCCCAAAAGAGATCAGAGATGCTTGCTCTGCTCCTCCACAGACGGTCGCTCTCCGCTCCCCGATCCATTCCTGCCTAAACTGCCACGGACCAAAGTCTGAACCACGAACAGGTAAATGAGGCCTCCAAGATGCTGAGCCGCAGCTGCATCTTGTTACCGTCCTGAGTGTGTGTGTGTCAGCGTGGATCTCCGGGTGGCCTACCGAGGTCTGGAACCCATCAGGACTCTGGTAAATAAACCGTGTGTGATTAGTGCATTCTGTTTGTCTTCTGATGTTAATTTATGCTCTGCTGAACTCATAAGTACCTTGGGTCGCCATACGGTCTGTTCGGTTTAGGCACCCTTGGTCATCTGTGCTTATGTCCTATGATAATTGGGACATAACCTACACAGATGAACGTGTCTATCAGAAGGGGCAGAATCTAAAGTGAAAATAAATATTGAATATTTGATTCAATATGGGGGAGAGCTCTGGTGAGAATTGTTGAACTTTTTACTTTAGCCAGCAAGTCCGCTGGCTTGAACTGTTACTTAAAATTAAAACATATCCACAAAAATATTAAAAAAAATATAAAAATGTGAGCATTTAACATGCACTATTTGGTATGGTAAATAGGAAATCTACTTGACCAGTTTGTGATTAACAGCCCAGCGCATATATTAACAGGTTTATTAGATAACCAGGTAGCTATAGGGAAAGAGGTAGCAAGTATTTCAGGATTGATTGACAAGGGAGAAGGTGCAAGACATGCCAGGTGATAAGGACAGGCAATTAGTAACAGAGTAAGGACTTTGCAAAATTAGAAATAACAGTGTGAGATGGCCCTCTTGGAATAATTTGTGCAGTCTACTTTTAGGGGAGAATCCTATTTGCATATTGCCTCCTACTGTGAAATTTTCATACAAGCAAGCTGGTAAAGAGAGAGTTCTTTGTTCAGGAGTCACTGACATGACTGAAGAGACTCCTGAAGTCACTCTTTATGGGAGAGTCTCATTGTTTGCTTGATTGTTTGATGACACCATTCATTCAATCAACAGAACACAATTGGTAACTGATCTGTGCCTATAGGTAGTGTGTCATGCTTATGAACCCTGTTTTTGAAGTCAGATAAAGTAGGCTCCAAATGTCTAGCTCTCTTAAACTTAGAGATTTTTGAAAAATACTTCACTCCTGCATCTCAGTTTCAACATCTATAAAAGGAATTAAGTCAAAGCTTCACTATGTCGTGTGTGTGTGTGTGTGTGTGTGTGTGTGTGTGTGTGTGTGTGTGTTGGGGAGGGAAGGCTGCAGGGCTTAAGGAGACATTATATGTAATTGAAAAACTCCTCGTGCATACAGTGAGTCAGTAAATGTATCAATACTGATTTGTGCCATGCCACTAAGAGGATATAAATCCTGGGGAGAGCGCAGAGGACCATCTCATGAGTGACCCATATGTGAGGCTCAAAAAATGTTTCCAATAACTTGAAGGCCCCTATGGAAATTGAGCTTAAATCTTCAAGTTGAATATGCATTATTAAGAACGATCCAAGTAATATATGGAATCTATGTCATATAGAAGTTATGCCAACATGTAGAAGAAAATGTGTGTATTTTTGAAGCCTATGCAATAAGGGAAATCACATGATAAACTGTGTGGCTATTCTGGATAACATGTGAGATCCTACTCTTGATTGTTAACAGCAAGGGTGAGGAAGAGATCATTCATGCACAAATCATGCTAACTAGTTGGCACTATACAAAATGTATGATCTTAATTTTCTTTGTCCAGTGAAAATATATTTCACAAATGGATGCAAATTAAGTTATTTTAGATAAGTAAAACCTAAGTGACTTTATATCTACTAGACTTGCACTGTATGAAATTCTAAAATTCTAGCTGGCCATTCCTATTCTAAGGCTGTACATTTATTCTCATTCTCTCCCTCTCTCTCTCTCTCTCTCTCATTCTCTCTCTCTCTCTCTCTCTCTCTCTCTCTCTCTCTCTCTCTGCAAATAAATGAACTTTTGAAATATTTAATGTCACAGATACATATTTCAAAAATGACCATTTATAGATGGAATTAGAGGTATGAGAGATTAGATTGACCCTCTTCACACCAAAGACAAGAATAAAAGCAAAACAGAAAACATTCTAAAATCACAGAGTCCTGAAATCTGACCATGGGATAGCTCTAAGGAAATTATTTAAAAGAGATGGAAGTTTTTAATTGGCACTCTGATTTCTAAAAAAGCTATACTTAGTCCCCTTTAGGGAAGTATTAGAGGAAAGGCTTGCCATCATACTTTGATTTGAATTGGTTAGCTTTCCAGTCTTCAATTATGGAGACTCACTGATAATTGAATTAGGGGTGGGGTAGGGTGGGGAATAACTTACCTTTTACTATGGGCTATCAGTGATGCATTTTTTAAAAAATAACTTTGTAGAAAACACCAGAGAACAAGATAAAAGTCAATAGTAATGAAATAAAATATGTAGCATCTAGGGTGACTCAGAATAGATAAATCACAAGATTGTAAACCTCAATCTTTGTTAATATCCTTAATGTATCTCAAGAGTAAAAGATTTGGGGTAATGGAAATTACTCTAGCAAAGAACTCCGACAGCTAATATAATCTACAAAACATTTTGGGAGTCTAAACCCAGAAAAATCAAAATACTTATTTTTAAGTACAATTAGAATGTTTTTAAAAATAGATAATGTATTCAACCATAAATATCTCAAAGTGGCAAAACTGACATTATAAAGAATGTTTTCAGACCAAAATAAAATTAGTTTAAAAACCATTAACATTAGATACCCTGAAAAAACAACAACAACAACAACAACAACAACAAAACACACATAATTTAAAATATAGTAAAAAGAAAAATGTTATCTTAAGAAATCTTCAAGTACTTGGAAATGAGACAACATATTTTTAAGTAGCCACTATGCCAAAGGAATTATAAAGATATTTTACTTTTAAAATTTTTTTTATTAATGTATTACATGTATACATATCTTCCCATTGCCCCCCCCACCTCCCATACATACCCTATCCTCCCAGTGTCTTGTATTCATTGTTTTTGCATGCATACAAGTCCTTTGGTTGATCTCTTATCTAATCCACCTCTCCGTAAACTCCCCGCTGAAATTTGACAGTCTGTTTGATGCTTTACTGCCTCTGTATCTATCTTTTTGTTCCTCAATTTATAGTGTTCTTTATTATCTATAAATGAGTGGCATCATGTGGTATTTTTCTTTCATTGACTGGCTTATTTCACTTAACATAATGCTCTCCAGTTCCATCCAGGTTGCTGCAAAAGGTAAGAATTTCTTTTTTATGGCAGCATAGTATTCCATTGTGTAGGTGTACCACAGTTTTCTGATCCACTCATCTGCTGATGGGCACCTAGGCTGTCCAAATTGTAGCTATTGTAAATTATGCTACTATGAACATAGGAGTGCATAAATCCTTTCTGACTGGTGTGTCTAGTGTCTTACATATTGCTGGGTCAAATGGTAGTTCCTAAGATTGGGATTGCTGGGTCAAATGGCAGTTCCATTTTTAGTTTTTTGATTGCACCAATCTGCATTCCCACCAGCAGTGCACAAGGGTTCCTTTTTCTCCACATCCTCGCCAACATTTATCATTTGTTGATTTGTTGATGAATGCCATCCTGACAGGTGTGAGATGATATCGCATTGTCGTTTTGATTTGCATCTCTCAGATAATTAGTGACTTTGAGCATGTTTTCATGTGTGTCTTGGCCTTCCTTCTGTCATCTTTCAAAAAGATTCTATTTAGGTCCATTGCCCATTTTTTTTATTGGATCATTTATCTTCCTTTTATTAAATTGTATAAGTTGGCTGTAGATGTTGGAGATTAAACCTTTATCAATGATAACATTTGCAAATATGTTCTCCCATGCAATGGGCTTTCTTGTTGTTTTGTTGATGGTTATTTTGCTGTGCAAAAGCTTTTTATTTTGAGGTAGTCCCATTTGTTTATTTTCTCCCTAGCTTCCATTGCCCTTGGAGCAGTATCAGTGAAGAAGTTCCTTGCATATGTCTGAGATTGTGCTGTCTATGTATTCCTCTAGTATTTTTCTTATTTCCTGTCTTATGTTTAAATCCTGTATCCATTTTGAGTTTATTTTTGTGTATGATGTAAGTTGGTGGTTTAGTTTCATTCTTTTGCATGCTTCTGTCCAATTTTCCCAACACCATTTATTGAAGAGACTGTCTTGACTTCATTGTATGTTCATGTGTCCTTTGTCAAATATTAATTGAGCATACTGTTTTGGGTCGATATCTGGATTCTCTGTTCTATTACATTGGTCTATATGCCTGTTCTTGTGCCAGTACCAGGCTGTTTTGAGAACAGTTGCTTTGTAATACAGCTTGAAATCTGATATTGAGATCCCACCTACTTTCTTCTTCTTTCTCAGGATTGCTATGGCTATTTGGGGTCTTTTTTTGTTCCAGATGAATCTTTACCTAAGTGAAATAAGTCATTGGGATTTTAATGAGAAGTGTATTGAATCTATAGATTGCTTTGGGTAGCATGGACATTTTAATGATGTTGATTCTCCCAATCCATGAGCATGGTATACTCTTCCATTTGTTTACCTCTTCCTCTATCTCTTTTTTCAGTTTCCTTAATTTTCTGCGTATAGATTTTTTACCTCCTTAGTTAAGTTTATTCCTAGGTATCTTAATTTTTTTGGTGCGATGGTGAATGGAATTGCATTTTTAGTCTCTTTCTGTAAGTTCACTGTAGTTGTATAGAAATACCATAAATTTCTTGGCATTAACTTTGTATCCTGCTACATTGCCAAATTCATTTATTAAGTCAATTAGTTTTTGAATGGAGTCCTTCAGGTTTTTTATGTACAGTATCATGTCATCTGCAAATAAGGACAGCTTTATTTATTTCCAACTTGGATGCATTTATTTCTTCTTGTTGTCTAATTACAATGGCTAATACTTCTAGTACTATGTGGAACAGGAGTGGTGAGAGTGAGCATCCCTGTCTTGTTCCTGTTCTTCGGGGAAATGGTTTTAATATTTGACCATTGAGTATGATGTTAGCTGTGGGTTTATCATATATTGCTTTTAGTATGTTGAGGTCTGAACCTTCTATTCCCACCTTGCTGAGAGTTTTTATCAAGAAAGGGTGTTGGATTTTGTCAAATGCTTTTTCTGCATCAATTGATGTGACAATGTGATTTTTATCTCTCAATTTGTTTATGTGATGTATCATGTTTATTGATTTGCATATATTGTACTACCCTTGCATTCATGGGATAAATCCTACATAGTATCTTTCTGATGTACTGCTGGGTCCGATTTGCTTGAATTTTGTTGAGGATTTTGGTGTCTATGTAATGAGGGATACTGGCCTGTAATTCTCTTTCATTGTGTTGTCTTTGTCTGTTTTTGGTATTAGGGTGATGCTGGCTTCATAGAATGTGTTTGAAAATGTTTCTTCTTAAAATTTTTGCAATACTCTGAGAAGGATAGGTTATAATTCTTCTTTGAATGTTTGGTAAAACTCTCTTGTGAAGCCATCTGTTCTTGGGCTTTTGTTTGCTGGAAGATTTTTGATGACAGCTACAGCTTCAATTTCTTCCATAGTTATTGGCCTATTGAGATGTTTAGATTCTTCCTGATGGAGCTTTAGAAAATTATATTTTCCTAGGAATAAGTCCATTTTCTGCCAGTTGTCCAGTTTGTTGGAATAGAGTTGTTCATAATATTTCTTAACAATCCTATTTATTTCGGAGGGCGGGGGTCTGTTATTATTTTACCTCTTTCATTTCTGATTTTGTTTATTTGGGTCTTCTCCCTTTACTTCTTGCTGAGCCTGGCCAGAGGTCCATCAATCTTGTTTATCCTCAAAGAACCAGCTCTTGGTTTTATTGATCTTTTGAAATGTTTCTTTGGTCTCTATGTTGTTTATATCTGCTCTGATCTTTACTATTTCCTTTCTTCTGCTTACACTGGGCTTTTCTTGTTGCTCTCTTTCTAGCTCTTTGAGTTGTAGGGTTATGTAGTTTATTATCATTGTTTCTTGTTTTATTTTATTTTTTTTTTGCAGTAGTTTTGTAGAGCTATGAACTTCCCTCTCAAGACTGCTTTCACTATGTCCCATAAATTTTGTATTGTTGTATTTTCATTGTCATTTGTTGCTATGATGTTTTTTATTTCTTCCTAGATCTCTTTGGTTACCCAGTCCTTGTTTAATAGGATGCTGTTTAGTCTCCATGTGTTTGATTTTTTGGATTGTTTTTTGTAATAGATTTCCAGTTTTATGCCACTGTGATCTGAGAAAATATGATTTCCATGTTCTTGAATTTGAAGAGACTTTGCTAATGACCCAACTTATGATCTATGACCCATGTGCACTTGAAAATAATGTATATTCTGTGGCTCTGGGTAAAATGTTCTGATGATGTCAATTTGTCTGTGCTAGTGAGTCATTTAGGATTGATGTTTCTTTACTGATTTTTTTGTTTAAAGGATTTGTCCAGGGGTGATAGTGGGGTATTAAAGTCTCCTACTATGATCATATTTCTGTCAATCTCTCCCGTGATATCATTCAGGAGTTTTTTTTTTTTTTTTATGTATTTAGGTGCTCCTGTATTAAGTGTGTATGTTTACCAGAATTATTTCTTCTTGTTGGACTGCTCCCTTTAGTATTATGAAGTGGCCTTTCTTATTCCTTGTTATGTCCTTCACTTTGAGATCTAATTTGTCAGATATAAGTATTGGAACCCTAGCTTTTTTTGTTCATTTCCATTTGCCTAAAAAAACCTTTTTCCATCCTTTTACTCTCAGTCTGTGTGTTTGTGTGTGTGTGTGTTTTTGTTTTTGTTTTTAATGTGAGTTTCTTTTAGACAGCAGATATTTGGGTCATGTTTTCTTATCCAATCCATTAACCTATGTCTTTTAATTGGAGCATTTAATCTGTTTACATTTAAAGTTATTATTGACAGGTACTTTTTTGTTGCCATTTTAATTCTTTACCTCTGTGTTCCTTCTTTGCTTCCTATTTCTTTTTTTTTTTCTTTTCTTTTTTTTTTTAACAACAGATCTTGTAGCATTTCTTGCATTGCTGGTTTGGTGGTAATAAATTCCCCTAGTCCTCTTTTGTCTGTGAAGCTCCTGATTTCACCTTCAATTTTGATTGAAATCTTTGCAGGGTAGAGTATTTTTGGATTCAGAACCTTCCTTTGCATGACTTTGTATATTTCATTCCATTCCATTCTGGCCTGAAGAGTTTCTGTTGAGAAATCAGTTGCTACTCTGATGAGGGTTCCTTCGTAGGTAATTTTATGTCTCTCTGGCGCTTTTAAGATTGTTACTTTGTCATTGGTGTTTGACAAATTAATTATAATGTGCCTTGGTGTCATTCTTTTAGGTTTGTTTTGCTTGGGAACTCTGTGAGCTTCTTGGATTTGTGTGGGTTTTTCTTCCCTATATCAGGGAAGTTTTCTGTCATTATATCTTCAAACTTGTTTTCTAATCCTTTGCTCTGTTTCTACTCTTTCTGGAACCTTTATTATGTGGATGTTGTTTTGTTTCGTGTTATCCCAAAGTTCCCTTAGGCTCTCCTCTTACTTTTTAATTTTTTTTTTTTCTAGAAGATGCTGTACTTGGGTATTTTTCCCTACATTCTAGCTCACTGATGCAGTACTCTGCTTCTTCTAGTCTACTTTTGATGCTTTCTATTGAGTTCTTTATAGCAGTAAGTAATGTCATTTTTCATTTCTTATTGATTCTTCTTCATTTCCTCTTGGTTCTTACTCATATTGTTGAATTTGTCTTTCATTCTTTTCAGCCACATTATGACCATTTCTCTGAATTCTTTTTTTGGCAGGTGGCTTGCATCTATTTCATTTACTTCCTTTTCTGGTGATGCCTTCTTTTCTTTCATATGCGGGTTGTTTCTCTGTCTGCCCATAGTCTTTCTTCTCCGGGTGCCCAGTTATGTAGTTCTCTCTCCTTGCTGTATGGAGTGTAGAGCTCCTCTGAATCCGATTGTTTACACTGATGGGGAGTGGTGTTCTGAGTCCCACAGCTGTTCAGTGGGTGCTGTAGCTTTAGATTTTCAGACTGCCATAAACATCCACTTTCCCCTTCAAAAGGGCATAGTCTTTGTGTTCCTGCTGGTGGCTCCAGAAGAAAAAATCCGATGGCAGTGGGGCTGCCTGGTCAGGGAAGCCCTATCCAGCAGTCCCCCACCTTCTCCTAGAGAATAACTCTCCCTTAATTCACCAAGAAACACTCCCAGTGTGACCCTCAGCTGTTCTCTTTGTCTGCTCAGGGACAAGGCTCCGGACATTTCTGTCTATTCTGCCACCATTTTTTTTTCTTTCCAGTGTACTCTGAAGATTGGTAAGCCATGTACAGTTTCTGGTCTTTGGAGTACAGTGTTGAACAAACCACATAAAGCCACTGCTCTCAGGAAGCTTGCATTCTCAGTTTCTCTTTCTCAATCCACAAGGCAGAGCCATTCCTGGGACTGTCTTATAAAGGGATTTACAAAGTATTTCAAATTACATGATACATTTTATTTTTTGTTTTTGTTTTAAAAATAATGTTTTATTTTTTTAATAAATCATTTTTTAATATTTTATTGATTTTTTTAAAGAGAGAAAGGAAGAGGGATAGAGTCAGAAACATCAATAAGAAAGAGACATCGATCAGCTGCCTCCTGCATGACCTCCATTGGAGATGTGCCCGCAACCAAGGTACAGTGGTACCTCAAGATATGAGTGCCCTAACATACGAGATTTTTGAGATATGAGCCATTGAGCGAGCTATTTTTGCTTTGAAATATGAGCAACATTTGAGATAAGAGTAATCACATGGATCGGCCGGCTGCACACGACTCACCAGTTTACCGCAACTCAAGTGTCTCATAGTTCCCCATGCCTCAAGTTTACGGAATGAATTAAACTCATATCTTGAGGTACCACTGTATATGCCCCTACCTAGAATCAAACTTGGATCTCTTCAGTCTGCAGGCTGATGCTCCATCCACTGAGCCAAACCAGTTATTGTTCAGATTATTACAATTGTTCCTCCTTTTTCCCCATAGCTCCCTCACCCAGTTCCCCTCCACACCTTCTGGCCTTTCACCCCACTGTCCTCATTCACAGGTGTACAATTTTTGTCCATTCTCTTTCCGTACCCCCTTATCCTTTTCCCCTTGAGAATTGTCAATCCACTCCCTTTCTATGCCCCGATTCTATTATATTCACCAGTTTCTTCTGTTCATCAGATTTTTTATTCACTTGATTTTTAGATTCATTTGTTGATAGATATTTATTTGTTGTTCATAATATTTATCTTGACCTTTTTCTTCTTCTTTCTCTTCTTAAATAATACCTTTTAGCATTTCATATAATACTGGTTTGGCAGTGATGAACTCCTTTAGCTTTTTCTTATCTGTGAAGCTCTTTATCTCCCCTTCAATTCTGAATGATAGCTTTGCTGGGTAGAATAATCTTGATTAAAGATTTTTTAAAATATATTTTATTGATTTTTTTTTTAACAGAGAGGAAAGGTGAAGAATAGAGAGTTAGAAACATCGATGAGAGAGAAACATCGACCAGCCACCTCCAGCATGCCCCCTACTGGGGATGTGCCCACAACCAGGATACATGCCCTTGACTGGAATCGAACCTGGGACCTTTCAGTCCACAGGCTGACACTCTATCCACTAAGCCAAACCGATTTCGGCTGATTGTAGATTCTTGCTATTGATCACATTGAATATTTCTTGCCACTTCTGTCCGGCCTGCATAGTTTCTGTTGAGAAATCAGCTGATAATCGTATGGGTGCTCCCTTGTAGGTAACTGTTTTCTCTTGCTGCTTTTAATATTCTCTCTTTGTCTTTTGCTCTTTGTATTTTAATTATGATGTATCTTGGTGTGGTCCCCTTTGTATTCCTTTTGTTTGGGGTTCTGTGCACTTCCTGAACTTGTAATTCTATTTCTTTCACTGGGTGTGGGAAGTTTTCAGTCATTATTTCTTCAAATAGGTTTTCAGTATCTTGCTCTCTCTCTTCTTCTGGCACCCCCATAATTCTGATGTTGATACCTTTGAAGTTGCTCAGAGGCTCCTTATACTATCTTCATATTTTTGGATTCTTTTTTGCTGTTTGCTTTTGCAGTTAGGTGTTTTTTACTTCTTTGTATTTCAAATCTTGACTTGATTCTTGTGGTCCTTTGTTCTACTGTTGGATCTCTTTATATAATTATTCATTTCAGTCAGTATACGCTTAATTTCTAATTGGTCCTTTTTCATATCCTCAAGGGCCTCACTAAATTTATTGGCCTTTTCTAGAAAATTCTTGAAAAACCTTATAATCGTGGTTTTGAACTCTCTATCCAGTAGTTTGCTTTCCTCCATTTCTTTCATTTTTGATCTCTTGGTTTCCACATTTTGGTGCTTTCCTGTGTTGATAGAGTGGCTCTCTGTACTAGGTGTCCTATAGGGCCTATTGGCTTTGCCTCCTCAATTACCTGATTCCTGGATTCGCTTGGTGAATTCTTTTGTGGGCTGTATGCAGTGTTGTTGTAGTTAAGCTTTGATTTTTGTTCGTATCACTGGGAGGAAATGACCTCTAGGCTAGTTGGCTGTGAGGATCAGCTATGTCTAGGAGAACTTCTGTGCTAGAAACACCCTTATGAGGCAAGACTTGCTTCAGTGGGGCTTTCATGCTCACTGATTCTTTTCCTTGAGTGTGTCCCTTATGGATCTGAGGACTTGTAATCTGGATGATCCTACTCTGATCCCTGGGTACACTGGCTTTTGGATCTCCAAGGAGGTACGAATTTAGCCTCTGCCTGAGGCCAGTCAGCATGAACTCTGGGGATATCTGCAGTTTCTTCTTCTTTGTTTGGATTTTGGAGATGCCCAGATTAGGCCCAGCTGTGAGGCAATGCAAGCTGCTGTTGGGCCTTGGGCCTTCTTTTGGATGTTCTGGGTATCACTGTCTCAGCTTCAGTTTGTTAGGTAAATTTAGAATTCAAAGGACTGGCCATTTGTTGGCATAACCTGGTTCAGGGTACCATAAATGTTGGTGTCCCTCATTAGGGCATCTTAATGCCAGGGTTCTTTTCCCAGCCTTACAAAGGGTTTAGCATTGTGGAGAAAGGGGCTGCGCATAGATGATTATAAAGGAGTCCAAAGATGAAAGATATTTTTGAAAGTCATTGGGAGTCAGAGGAGCTTCAGCTAAAAGGAACTGAAAACTCTTACCTTGACCAAGGACCTGTGCTTTTATACTAACACAATTTGTCCCAATGCAAGGTGGAAATATACTTCAAATGGTAAGGTATCAAAGGATAAGAATAGAACAGCATTATCAGTTTGAGGAATAGCCTACAGCTGTTCAGGTTTTTGGCCAACAGAAGGCAATAAAATGCCCTGAGCTGTCTGGTAGTTAACAATTATCCTATTCAGGTTTGGGGGAAGTGCCATTTGGCCGTTTCCAACAGGTAAACTACATATGTGTCTCATCCTTGTTGAGCCTTCCAAGTCCTATCAACCTTTTGACAAAACTCTTGTAATTATTACAAGTTGAAATTAGTTCTTTGGAGCCATTCATATGAAAAAGCCTCTGTGCTCAGCTTGGATGGGGCAGAGTCTCAAGGTGAAGCAAACAGCAATGGCTTCCCATCAGCCCTACCCTAAAAGGCCCCCACTTCTCAGTGTTCCTTGGTAATCACTGCAAACACCTCTGAGAGAAAGCCACCCTCTAGTTTTGCCTGCTGCCAGACAGTCCAGTTTCTCCTCATATGAATCTGAGTCCCCAGAGTCTCACCTGGAACTGGAGTTCAGAGCAGTCAGGAGATTTTTGTCTCTCTCTCGCTTAAAAAAGACAGCCATGTACTCAGTTGTCAGCCATCTCCGTGCATGTGCCTCTATACCTCTGCACTTCCACAGCTCCTCAGAGTCTCTGTGTGTTTTTCTCTTTCCTTCTAGTTGTAGAATATCCACTCAGCCAGAATTCCTGTGGTTCTGGATGATGTCCATTTTATCTTTTAGTTGTAGTTTTCAAGTTGTTGTGTGAGGCAGCAATTCAAATGTTTACCTATGCTGCCATCTTGATTTCTCCCCTAAATGATACATTTTTAAAAGTATGGCATTTGTAGAATGCTCCTAAGGAATTCCTTAGAAAGTAATGCCTAGTAGTTTAACATGTATATATTTAAAAAGAACACAGACTTAAAAATCACTGACCTGTTTTTATGCAAAGAATCTAGAAAAATCAAGAGCAAATTAAAGAATGTGGAGAGCAGTGGTGATACTGGCCAAGAGTTGATGGAGGGGTCTGCATATTTATTAGGTGTACCAGTTAATAATTCAGACTTTTTTCAATAGATAGAGCCACACATATGTTGATATATATGCAATTTGACATGCTATTTTGTTGCATTGACAGCAAGCTTCAAAACTTCATATGTCAAATTTGCTGAAGGTGTTAATATCATAGATAATTTTACACATAAAATGTCAAATTTCATGCCAAAATAAGAGCACTTGCAGGAAGTTTTAATTCATTGTTTTGAAGAAAAAGTTATCGTATACTTTGGGAAGCTTATGGTGAAAATGCTCAATTTTAAGATACTTGTGAACTCTTGTTTAAATGCTTTAAAAGTGATGATTTCTATGTGAAAGACAAAAAATGTCCAGGTCAATCAAAAAAGTTTGAAGACCAATAATTACAAACATTATTGGATGAAGAAGAGTGTCAAAATCAAAAACAACTTATAGAAAGGTTAAATGTTGCTCAGCAAACATTTTTCAATCATTTACAAGCAATGGGAACTATTTTAAAGGAAAGAAAATGGGTGCCACATCAACTGAATGAAAGACAAATGGAAAACTGAAAAATCACCAGTAAAATGTTGCTTCAATCACACAAGAGCAAAATTACCAGTAAAATGTTGCTTCAAACCACACAGTTTGATGCTTTTTTGCATCAAACTGTGGCTGGTGATGAAAGTGGATTTATTTTGAGAATCCCAAATGCACAAAATCATAGGTTGATCCAGGTCAACCATCAACATCAGCTGCAAGGTCACATCACATTGGAAAGAAGACAATGCTCTGCATTTGATGGGATCCGGAAGGTGTGGTATATTATGAGTTAAAACCAGGTGAAACTATTAATATTGATCACTACTGACAACAAATAATCAATTTGAATCACACTTTGATTATGAAATGATCAGGATGTGCCAGAAGACAAGGCAAAGTAATTTTGTATCAAGATAACACACCATCATACACTTTAAAACCAGTTAAAGACACGTTAAGAGATCTTGCCTGGGAAGTATTAACCCACCTGCCATCTTCACCAGGCCTTGCTTCTTCAGATTATCACTTGTTCCAGTGGATGGCACATGCACTTTCTAAGCAGCACTTCAAAACGTACGAAGAAGTAGAAAATTAGATCTCTGAATGGTTTGCGTCAAAACAAGAAAAATTCTATTGGGCAGTATCCACAAATTATCTGAAAGATGGGGGAAATGTGTAATTACAAATGGACATTACTTTGAATAAAGCACTGATATTTCTTTTGAAATTATCATATTTCTTTGATTACAAATCTGCCATTATTAATTGGTACACCTAGTATTTGAGTGTGTACAAGCTGGGCAGGAAAGTGGGAGTTGATTCTTACCCAACTCAATATTTCTGTGTCTCTTTCTCACTACCCTCTCGCATCCTCACCCCCAACACATAGCTTCTCTTTGGAAAGCCCTAATGGGTAAGATGGTGAGGTAGCTGGGAATTCTCCAACCCCAGCTCAGTCTGCGAGTGCTTTAACATGATGGCATACAGAAAACCTGGCTTATCTGTGCATGTTAATCTGCTGAAGTGACTCTGCAATAGGAGTCCCAGCAATAGTAGATAGGATGATCTGGCAGGAAATGCCCCTGAAGAGTAAGTGGATTTTCAAAATGATGCCAAACCCTTAATGGAATATGTATGAATGGGTTATGTGCCAGTAGGAATAAGCTGTGGAGTCTATTACTCAGAGATCCCAAGGAGAGGCAACCAGAAGGGATATTATCTTAGAACAGTAATGCTAACTTATCTACTATTTTCTGTTAGTGCCTTTCTCTATTATTTTCTTATTATACTGATTTTTAAATAACATGTTTCAATATATTGGCAAATATTAAAACATGTTATTTGTTTTAATACTAAGGTTTTCCATTGTCTGACAGTCACCAGTAATCATTCAGAAAGAGTGATCCATGTTTAGGAGTGAGAGTAGGAAGCTGTTGCCTGGAGGAAATAAAGGAGATGTTTCTTAGAGACTGGTATTCAGGAACGTTTCTGTGATGTATAAGTAACCGCCCCACAGCCCTCTTGAAATGCTTCTTTTTCAACATAGTTTTGTACAGCCATATTTTGCTCTTAACTGCTGCATTGTGAACAGAATGTTTTACCATTAAGAGGTATTTTATTGAGCACAGAACATAAATTTGATCAAGTTTTGTTGGAGAGAAAAATAACTTTTGAGCTCTCAAACTTCAGACTCTAAGGAAATATTAATAACCACCCTATAGATTTGAGGAACATTGTGGCAAGTGGACAAACACTTTAAGAGTAGGAACCAGGAACTCCATTCACAGCTTGGCATATGGATACGTAGATCCATTTCTGAACAAGATGGGAATACAGGCATAGCCCCCACCAGAGGAGTGTGTCTTGGACTTGGCAGATAAAGCTTACTTGCAATACAAGTAGAAAAGAAAGCACAGAGAAAATAATCTACTTTCTTCAGCCCACTTTAGAGTGTCACATTATGTTGAATGATGAATGTAAACTTTTCCATTTTGTTATAAAATATTAACAAACTTATAGTTATGGATTTTTAATAGACATCCTCTAATAAGAAATTGCAAGATATTATAGGAAAATAAGAGGCACATAGAAGCCTTAGTAAGGGAGAGAAGAGTTGTCAACATGAATGTATTTCCTGATAGTGAACAGAGAGGGTGCAACTGAGCTGTGTCCCCAACCCTACATGTCTCCTCCTGCTAGTGGTAGAGGAAATACTATTTTGCTGTGTGTTTTCTTCTCCCTTTTAGAACAGGATGTAGTCTCAATATCTATATGTATTTCATGGATCTATTTCTCTCTCTTGGTTGTGCATTTTTCCAGATTTGTGATGACTTTCCTATTCAATTAATGATAGTTATACGGTAAGTCCTCACTTAATATAGTTGATAGGTTCTTAGAACTACAGCACAATAACATATAACAAAACCAATTTTTACTATAGGCTAATTTATATACACAAGAGTTAAATTCCTACAGCATCTAATAAATGTTATAAAAAGATAATGTTATATGAAATGATATTATTCCAGGACCTGCTGTATGGTAACTCCAACTGACTGATCATGGTAAAAGAATGAGAACAGAAAGAGTGTGGGGAATAAGAAGATTCCAGTTCTGCTGTGGTCTGGGTGACCCAAGACTTCTTGTAATGGAAAGGCTCTTCTTTGTTTTTTAACCTAATCTATTTCCACATCAGACATGTGTCCCTACACATTGTCTATACTAATATTCAGTGTTGTGTGTTGCAGCTATTAGTGGTTCAAGGTCTGAATATGAGTACATTCATTTAGAGAACAAATTTTCAAGATCTGGGCATGATAAATGTCCATGTGCATTCCACTAAATTTTAATTTTTTTTTAGCTAACATATGACCAAAAGGAGCTTGATAGCTGGGAGGTAGATTAGAGATTTGGTAAATATGTTTAAGGTAAGGTGAACTTTTTGAAATTTCCTAAAAAATGTAAAGATGAACTTAGAGGGAAAAAAAATTTGGAATAAGTCTCTGTACTGAAAAAAAAAAATGAAAATTAGGGAACAGAACATTAAAAAAAAGTTCACCTTACCTTAAAGTATGTTGAGACAGCCAACATACTCTTGCAGGACAGGTCACAGGATGGTAAAAAGAAAACAAGGTGTGGTAAAAAGATTTTCTCTGTTGGAAATTTAATTCAGACTGTGTCTGTGTGGACATTTTAGAACTGATTAGGAATAAAGCTCCAAATACTATCTGTCAAGACTGAATTTAAAAAGAATGAACACTTTCCAGACAAAATTGGCAACCAAGGATTATCCTAGAATTGAGACATAATTTTGGACAAAGTGGCAAATATTTCTATTTTTAAATGCTCATAAAACCAGGAGCATCACCATTGAATCTTAAATTCAGCTATAAAATTTCTTTCTTTCTCATTTTAAATTGTGACTATTACTGTGTTTTTACCTGAAAAAAAAATGTCATTCCAGTAGCTTCATGCATGAGTTGGGGTTATGTGAGGGGCTTACTTGTAGGTTTAATTGGAAGGAAATTTCATGAAGTAGGAAGAATTACAGAAATTCAATGATGGATAAATGGATTGGTGCCCCTTAACAGGACTGTATAGCCCATGTCCTCATTTCCTCATTTTTCCTACCAATTTTTCTATTATTTTATACTAGTATTCAGGTGAAAATTCAGGTCTAACAGATTTAAAGTGAACATATAGGAACCTTGAATTCTAGCATTTCTAAGTAATCATACAAATGAAAATAATTACTGATGGAAGTAGACCAGGAATATGGGGGATATATTTGAGATCAACTGAAATATAAGGGAAGTAAACCCTGAAAGCATATTTATTTATATTTATTCATCTTTAATATATTTTTTATTTCATAGAGGGAGGGAGAAGGAGAGAGAGATAGAAACATCAATGATGAGAGAGAATCATTGATCAGCTGCCTCCTACATGCCCCACACTGGAGACTGAGCCCACAACTCGGGCATGTGCACTTAACTGGAATCAAACCCTGACCTCCTGGTTCATACATCAATGCTCAACCACAGAGTCATGCTAGCTGGGCCCTGGAAGTATATTTATTAGGTCTTAGTCAGGCAGTGAGGTGCAGCTAAGCCTGCTGCCAAATCTGTTATGTGAGAGTTGAATCCTTGAAACAACCATTCAGAACATAACTGACATGTCAATCTTTTAGAATATGTTGATGCTTGAGCACTAGTACTTAAGAAATGGGAGGGACACCCCCTTTGGTGTTAGAATCATAAAACTTGACAGACATCTTCACAAGGAAAATAATCTCAAAGCATTAAGTGGGGCACTGGGAATATTTCAGAAAATAAAAAAAAAAAACAGTTAAGGGACTGGAACTGATATTTTAAAATATCTTACAAATCTCATGAGGCAAAGATGTCTGAGTTCGGAAATCATTCTGCTGTCATATGTTATTAAAATACAAGGCAAATAAGGTGGATAAAGATGATGAATTAAAAATCACTCAAATCTCATTTCAAAAGACCATAAAAAAAGTGTGTTCATGCAGGCAAATAATTAAAATTTTTCCATCCATTTTCTGAGTTACATTGAAGGGATGGCAGTCCAGAAAACACATTACTAAAGGACTCCAATGAAAGGCAGCAAGATAGAATTAAAAGCCAGAGATAGTCCTGGCTAGGTAGTTCAGTTAGTTTGAACACTGTTCCAATGCACCAAGGTGTCAGGTTTGGTCATTGGTCAGGGAGTATACAGGGGCCAACCAATGGATAAATAAGTGGAGCAACAAATTAGTGTTTCCCTCTCTTTCCCCCTACCTCCCTCCCTCCCACCCTCCTTCTTCCCTTCCTTCCTTTCTTCCCTTCTCTCCCTTACCCTCTCTCTCAAAAATCAATAGATACAAAAATTTTAAAGCCAGCCGAAACTGGTTTGGCTCAGTGGATAGAGCGTCGGCCTGCGGATGAAAGGTCAAGGGCACGTACCTTGGTTACAGGCACATCCCCAGTAGGAAGTGTGCAGAAGGCAACTGATCAGTGTTTCTCTCTCATCGATGTTTCTAGCTTTCTCTCTCCCTTCCTCTTGTAAAAAAATCAATAAAATATATTAAAGAGAGAGAGAGAGAGAAAATTAAAGCCATAAATAATGATATTAAGTGCCAGCAATACAGTACCAAAAGGTGATACAGTATCAAAGAGGGTTGAATCTGTGCTTTGTAGGAGAGCAAATTAGTGTCAGGGAATATTTCATGAAATTTTCCTATTCTTTGGAATTGATCTTTGGGACATCAAACTGATGACAAAGGAGTTTCAAATACATTTTAAAGAAAGCCCAGAATAATTGTTATCTGATTTCTTCCCAGGAATTAGTTAGTCATCGTCAAATGTGCTCTGCTACTCAGACCGTCCATCCCCTTTTCTCTGTTCCATTTTCAGAAAGCCGCTACAGGGAGGGTAGCAATTTCAAAGAACTCCTTTAAGTCCTATGTCAGAGCCTAAAATGAGTGATGTGGCTTGTGAAGAGGAGATGCCTGCTCCCCACCACAAGCTCTGTGAATGTGGTTCTGAGTGAACCATTTGTAGAGATGAGGGATTTCTGAGAGAGAAGAGGGCTCTGGCATTGCATCTCCCTTGGGAAGTGTTATCCTAAAGTGCACACTGAAGGGATGGCTGCCTTGACACCTGTGCTTTGTGAACAGAGCAATGAGGTCATCAGAACAGGAGGGCTGGTGGGGAAAGGAGCTGGAGAGGGGAGAGGTGAGAGGACAGCTGCTTAGCAGTTAGCCTCCCTCTCTGGGTGCTGCAAGGATGTGTGAGGTTTTGTGTTTATTGGACACTTAGAAGGACGTGAGCTTGAGCTGCCTTGGAAGGACTCCACCCCAAAAGGAAAGGATAAGGCTGCTTTCCATGGCAGTGTGGCTGGGTTGGGGTGAGTGTAGAAGGAACATCAGCTGGAATCAGAATTTCCTTATCAGAAACACCCTTGGAGACAGAAAGGGATGAAGCTCAGGCAAAGTCCCTCAAGGAACTCACCTCTATCTGATTCCCATTTGCAACAAAGAGAATATCGAGCTGTAGTCAGATTTAACCAAAGGGCAACAACTAAAAGGGGGCTCTGGGAGCACCCTGAGAACAGAGATACTACCCCTCACTACCCAAGTTTCTCTAGCAGCAGTCAGGAAGAAGTAAAGAGTCAAACACTAAATTCCATATGAGATTGAAGGGTTAAACAAGCCAAAAGAGGTCATCATTAAAAGTGGGAGTTAGGGAATTTGTCCATATGTACTTATACTGTATTATTAGCAGTCCTCCAAGAAGCAGGTGCCAAGGTGATGAAATAAGCAAATATTTTTATTATGGGAAGCACCTGTGAGAGAAGATGGGGTAGAAGTTATGTCTGGGAGAGTTAGGCATTGGATTACAATACAGGACTGACTCCCAATAAAGGAGAGAGAGAAAGGGAAGGTTGAGTGGAAATGTCATGATCAGCTACAGTCTAGGGAAGTTTAAGCAGGTGCTTAGGGTGTTGTCAACCAAAGATGTCTATCAGAGGAGTCCATGTCTCCCAGAAACGGACTTGCTTTAGTATCCCTCCTGCACTCAGCCACCTGCTGGCAGCAGAACTGTGGGAAGTGTGGCCTCAGAATAAAGAGAATAGGTTTCAGCCCTGATTGGATTAGCTCTGGATAGAGCTTTGGCCTGTGGAATGAAAGGTCCCAGGTTCGATTCCAGTCAAGGACATACACCTTGGTTGTGGGCACATCCCTAGAAGGAGGTGTGCAAGTAGTAGCTGATCAATGTTTCTCTCTCATCGATGTTTCTAGCTCTCTATCCCTCTCCCTTCCTTTCTGTAAAAAATCAATAAAATATATTTAAAAAAAGAAATAGAGAGAATAGGTTTCAGAGCACAGCACCTGGGGGTCTTGGTATGTTATGCTCCCTGTAGCTGAAGGTCCACCAGAAGTATACTTGTGGCCATTTCAGTAGCTAAAAGAAAGTAAAGGGGAGTTTTAAAGAGCAAGGCTTATGAAGGTTCAGACTGACCAATAAAGTGATTATATCAGATAGAGGTTGATGCACAGCTTGTAAGAACAGCAGGTTTGTAGGCAGGTTTGTGCTGGCCAAGGTAGTCAGTTGCCACCATGACCTGGACAGGGAAAAGAGAGAAATCAAAAACCTTTCAAATGACTTGGAATGCTGGGACCATCAATTTCAGGCATTTCTCAGAGAACTAATGTTGTCATTAATGTATTTACCTTGTCTCATGTGTTATTTTATTTTATCTTATTCTTCCTCAGAATTACTAGTTCTGTAAAAGAGACATCATTCCACCAAATGCATTTGGGATAAAAGCTTTTGAAATAGTTGCTTAAAAAAAGAACCTTTAATTGTGGACCTTATGATGGTTTCTGAAGGCAAATCAAACAGTATAATTAATCCAATATATCAATCATTATCTTCAACAGTTTTTGTTCTTTCTTGTTTTATCATTACCATTACCCAATTTCAATCATTTTGGATTATTCTGAAGTCCATCTAAAGCAGTAGTTTTTCATAACTGTAATTTTGCTACTGTTATGAATCATAATGTAAATATCTGTGTTTTCTGATGGTCTTAGGTTTCCTTGCTAGCGGATCTTAATTTGTGGGTCAAGACGAAAATAATTTTATGGTTGGAGGTCACCACAACATGAAGAACTGTATCAAAGGGTCATGACATTAGAAAGGTTGAGAACCACTGATCTAAGGCATCATACAACTTCAGTTAGGCAAAGCCTGCGAGGTGCTTTCTGAAATGATCTGTAAGATCCTTTAGGTCCCTAACCACAGGAAAGTTGTGCATTTACACTTTCTGTTTGATGGCCACTCAGAGAACTTATGCAGGACACATTGTTGGCACTGTGGCAACCTGAGATAGTTGTGATTAATTAATTGTTCCAAAGACACTTATTAATTAGGTATTTTATGGGAGAGATTTTAAATGCTAATTAAATAGCTGTGTCCAAATTCCATCTCTAACAGTCTCTCTAAATATACAAAGCTGTTATCCACTAGCCCTCTATTTCTTCATCTGTATAATGAAGCTCGGACTATTTACCTATTATCTTGGTTGTAAGCATTAAATATATTGCACAAGCAATGTGTTTTGAGCAGTGACTGGCACTGCGTATGGAAGCTATGATATTATTTGTACTTCAGTGTGGGAAGTAGTAATGTGAGATACCAGGGGGAGAGAAGAGGAACTCTTCGTGAGGAGTTGATTAGGTTGAAATGACATTTTCCTAGAAAAATGGAATGATGCCAGAGCTTTATCCTCTAGCACTCAAGGTTGCAATAATCATTTTGTGGTTCTTAGAGGTCTCTACATTTTCCTTCCCGGAACTTCTTTCCAAAACTATAATTTTCTACCTAATGTAGCCAATATCCATCAATTATCCAGCCTAACCTATTTGTGTCAGCCGGATATCTTAAGTTTTACAAGATATCATATAATATATAATGTTCAAAAATACCTATCAAATCCATATTGGCTCTTTTACAGAATTTGACAAGCTGATGCAAACATTTATACAGTAATGAAATGAATGAAAAATAGCCAAATTAATATTAAAAATAATAAATCTGGAAGCCCTACAAATGAGACATACTGTGGATCAATGGAATAGAATTGAGTATCCAGAAATAAACTTTCACACTTTAGGCCAATTAGTTTTGAACAAGAGTGCCAAAATCATTCAATTGGGAATGAATAGTCCTTTTAAGAAATGGTACTGACACACACACAAAAAAACCATTCACATGCTATACGTGAAGGTGGAATCTTAACTCATACCACACAGAATTGTTACCTCAAAATGGATTGAAAACCTAAGTATAAGAGTTAAAACTATTAACTGTTAGAAGGAAATATGAAAGTGTATCTTTACCACTTGGATTAGGCAGTGATTTCTTAGATATGATACCTAAGTACAAGCAACCAAAAAAAAAAAAAAAAGATAAATTGACAAAATTTATGACCTTTATATTTTAAAGGATACCATTAAAAAATAGAAAGACACTTAATGAGAGAAAATATTTTGCACATCATATATCTGATAATGAATTTAAATCTATAACATACAAAGAACTCCTAGAACTTCATAAAAAATAACCCAACTTTAAAAAAGAGGGAAAATAATTTTAGTAGATATTTCATTAAAGAAATAATTAAAAATTTTCAATAAGCACAGGAAAAAAATGCCTAGCACCATTAGTTATTAAGGAAACACAATTTAAAGCCACAATAAGGTAACTCTTTACATGCATTTTGATGGTGATAATGGAAAAGATTATATGGGTTGGTGAGAATGTGAAGGAATTGAAATCTTACTAAATAGTTTATGAGAAGGTAAAATGGTGCAGCAGCAACATTGGAAAGCAGTTTGGTAATTTCTGAAAATGTTCAGTATAGAGGGTTACTATATGACCTAGCAATTGTACTTCTGGTATATACACAAGAAAACATATGTCCACATAAAACCTTGTATAACAATGTTCATTATCCCACTATATGTAAGAGGAAACAAATTAATGTCCATCAAATAATGAATTAAAAATGTGGTATGTCTCTACAATGAAATGTCACTAAGCCATACCTAAAAAAGAGTGAAGTACTGGTACATGCAAAAATATAAACTTTGAAAATATGATGCTAAGTCAATGAGATAGTCACCAAAAGCATGTACTGTGTGTTTGCATTTATGTTAAATCTCCATAATAGACCATCTATCCTATCTAATAAAAGAGTAACATGCAAATTGATACACACCTCTACTACACTAATAAGACACGCCCACCAGCCAATCAGAGTGAGTATGCAAATTAACCCAACCAAGATGGCTACTGGCCACAGAGAGAGCAGGAAGGAGGCTTGGGTTGCCCCTGGTGATGGAGGAAGCCAAGATTTCCACAAACCCTCCCCTTAAGGCAACAAAGTTTTAATGGCTCTGCAAACAAAAGGCTTGGCTCCACTCCAGGCTACAAAGTTTCAATTGTAGAAGATAAGTAAATCCCAGGTATCAGGACCTCCACTTGGGTCGCTGGGGGGTATGACCAACCTGCAAACCATCATACGCCCCTTGCCCAGGCCACTCCATGCCCAAGGGAACACCCACCTTGATCCAGGGAAAACCAGCTGGCCCCCACCCGTGCAGCAGGTCTCTATCCTATTTAATAAAAGAATAATATGCAAATTGACCATCACTCCAACACACAAGATGACTACCTCCATATGGTCAAAAGATCCTGCCCCCATGTGGACACAAGATGGCCGGGACAAGATGGCGATCAGGGGAAGGAAGTTGGCAGGGACTAGGCCTGCAAGAGAAGGCAATTGTGGATGATCATGCCAGCAGAGGAGGGCAGCTGGAGGGACCAGGCCTGCAGGGGAGGGCAGTTAGGGGCAAACAAGCTGGCAGGGAAGCAGTTAGGCATCAATCAGGCTGGCAGAGAGTGGATAGGGAGAAATCAGGCTGGCAGGCAGAAGTGGTTAGGAACAATCAGGAAGGCAGGCAGGTGAGCAATTGGAAGCCAGGATTGGGCCTAAACGGGCAGACAGACATCCCTCAAGAGGTCCCAGATTGGAGATGGAGTAGGCTGGGCTGAAGAACATCTTTCCCCCGCCCCTCTCTGTGCATGAATTTCATATACCAGGCCTCCAGTAGATAATAAACGTTCATTAATGTTTGCATAGAGCTTAGGGATACCAGTGTAAGGTGTGTGGGAGCCACTGCTAATGGGTATAGAGTTGGTGTGGGGAGTGATGAAAAGGTTCTAAAGTTAGATTGCAATTATAGTTGTGCAAAACTGAAAGTATGCCCAACATCATTGAATTGTCTGCTTTAAACAGATGAATTTTTTTAGCATATGAGTTATATATATCAAACTTGTTTTGAAAAGCATGATATTCAAAGTATGTTAGAACATTTTTGAATTTTGAATTAAGATATCAAATCCTAGTATTTTTCTACAAGCATTTATAGAATATGATGGAACTAGAGATCTAAGAGATTTGAGGAATATGTCTTAGACCAGTGGTCGGCAAACTGTGCTCTCGAGCCACATGCTGTTCTTTGGCCGCTTGAGTGTGGCTCTTCCACAAAATACCATGGCCTGGACAAGTCTATTTTGAAGATGTGGCATTAGAAGAAGTTTAAGTTTAAAAAATTTGGATCTCAAAAGAAATTTCAATCATTGTACTGTTGATATTTGGTTCTGTTGACTAATGAATTTGTTGACCACTGTCTTAGACTGATTGATGGTATTACTTGAGATTTGTTTAATAAGGATGTTCTTTTGTGTCCCTTGACCCAATTCTAAAGCATGTGTGTGTATGTGTGTGTGTGTAAGATTCCTCACACCAACAAATAGTCTTCTGGCATCAGTAGGGTGTATGAAACTTCAACCCAGTTCAACTCAATTCTGAGACCACCTATGCAAAAATAGCATCAGAGTCCACAGAGAAAAGGCTTTATCATACAGCACACAGCCTTCCCCCTCCCCCCATCCACCCACACTTGAGATGCAATCACAAGCCACATTTATACCTGTGCTTCTGATTAACCAGCTATACATTGGAGGTTTTAATGACTCCCTGCAATTCAAGATGCTAATTGGAAGTCCAGGTTGTTACTAATACTTCTGTTTGATTGGCTGTAATGAGAGGTTCCTTAACACCCTCCTTGGAATCTGCCAATTTGTTAGAACAGCTCAAGAAATACATTTACTCTAGAATTCAGGAAACACATTTACTCTAGGCTACTGACTTATTACAAAAGCTATATAATGAAGGACCTGAATAAATAGTCAAATGAAGAGAGATGTGGGTGAGGTCCTGAATAAAGGAGCCTCTGTTTTGGTGGAGCTTGGAGTTTTGGGGTCTGGCCTGGAAGCACATGGAAATGTTCTGGCTCCCCATTCTGGAAACTCTCCAAATACACCCCCCCCCGCATTTTGTGTTTTTATGGAGGTTTTATTATATTAGCATAGTTGATTAACTAATTGGCCATTGGTGATTGATTTAAGCTCTAGACATTTTCTCATTCTAGGAAACCAGAGGATGGGCCCGAAAGTTTTAACCCCATATTTATGTTGCTTCCCTTGGCAATCAACCCCTATTCTTAGGTGCTTTCCAAAAGTCACCTGATTAACATAAACCTAGTTGTGATGGAAAGGGGCTTTTTATAAATAATAAGACATCCATTTCACCTTTATGGCTTGAAGTGTTTTAAATAACTGAAGACAAACACCACTACTAGTTTAAAAGTGTAGATGAAAACCAATTATATTACAAGAAATATATTTTGGTCATCTGAATGACCAAATATATTATTTCTTATAAATCACAATATTGTATGTGTTTTGTAAGAACATGAGATGTCCCTGTTAATGGTAACTGGTTGCATTTCAGAGGTCAAAAAGCACCCATTAGCTGGGGCTCTAGAGCAATCTACTAATAAAAGAAAGCTTTGTTAGCCCAGCAGAAAGAACCAAGTTGGTATGGAGTCAAAGTGATGAGGAAAAGGATTTTAAACTGTTCAGAAAAGTCTGTATAGCATTAATAAAATATTACTAATAGTCAGTACTTTAGGTTTACAGACCTTACAAGTAGATCAAGTGATTTTTATTGGCAGAGAATAAAACCTCTGAGTTTCCAAATTCTCATTTATCTACCCTGTCATTGAAGAAGTGTAGCTGTGGCTTCAATAGGGCTAAAATCAGAGCCAGTGTCCAGAGTTTCCTTTCTATGTTGGAACAATTCAATATAGCCTCAGGCCAGCTTAGCTTGTGTTCCCAGCTGCAGTCCTTGTGGGGTTCACAGGTCTGTGGGCCATATGGTGCAATGCAAGGGAGCCAAGAGCCAAGAGATCAAACTTATTTGTTTAGGGGATTGCATATTTCCAAATTCTCATGGGCTTGCAGTACTCATGCCTATTCTGGACAGTGATCTCTCTTCCCTAATCACCCAAAATTCACTGCACATAAGTCTATCTCCCCCAGTGTTGGTTGGAACTCTACCTCCAGTTATTTGTGGGGAATGTGAAATTCCAGCTTCCTGTTGAAGCTACTCCAAAGACATGTCTATAATGTCTGGCTTCCCCTTTTGTTCCTTTCCTATTATCTGTGGTTGGCAAACTGCAGCTCTCAACCACATGAGGTTCTTTTGGCCCCTTGAGTGTGGCTCTTCCACAAAATACCACAGCCTGGGCAAGAAGTGGCATTAGAAGAATTTTAAGTTTAAAAAATTTGACTCTCTAAAGAAATATCAATCGTTGTACTGTTGATATTTGGCTCTGTTGACTAATGAGTTTGCCGACCACTGCTATTATTAATAAGTAGCTAGTTACAACAGTATCAGCAGTACATATGTGAATGGGCACATCCATGTTCCACCAATTTTTATTTGTAAAGTGGGGATGGCTGGATGTTGGCTGCTGACCATAGCTTGCCACTCCTGCTCTAAGAAAAGCCAGCGCTAAAGAGGAGGTCTGGACTGGACAATTGTCTAGGTCTCAGTTCTAGACCTTCTATTTTGGGATGAAGAGAAAGAGATGGAAAGTTTGCTCTGACTGTCAATATACCACATTTCACTTCTTATAAAGATATCTAGTTCAGGGTTGGAATTCCGACCAGTTCAGTGTATGAGGATAGGGCTATGGAAGCAAATCAGTCTGTTGCTTTATGTGTACTCTGAGAGAAGTGGAAACATTTACATAAAAGTTAGCTATTATTTATGTTATTATTATTAGTTTTCAGTAAAAAGGAAACCTTGTTAAAATTCTATAGCATTTCCTCAAGATGAACTTATTTCTTATCTGGCTACAAGATTGTCACAATATAATGAATGTCTCTAAGGAAATTTAAGCCTAAAGTCTTATGTAGGCTTATGAAATATTAAAAACCTTATCCTGTGGGATTTTTGCTTCTTCTCTGGAGGAGAATGTAAGTAACCAAGTAATAGAAGGATACTATAGAGACATTGAGACTATTTAAAATTGTTAGCCATAAAAAAAACTTAAAGGAAATTTAAAGCAAGAATAATGGCTACAAAGCTTAGGGAGTTTATCTGAAGGCACTGTAGCAGAAAGCAGAACATAAAGGAACTAGGGGCACTAGTGGGCTGTTATTAAAGGCATCCTAGTAGGGATTCATCCTGTCAACTGCAGAGAATTCTACTTGATCATCAAAGTTCCATGTTCACGGTGACCTGTAGTAAGTGCTCAGTCATGAAACCTGGTCATGCAATGAGGACAAGACAAATAGGTTTTCTGGAGCTATACTTTGGAAACTTGATTATCTCTATTACAGAAATCTGGGTGTGTTGGTGGAAAGCCCCTATGTGTCCCATTCCAAGCCTGCCTTCAATAGCACTATTTTCCACTCAGATAATTTGGGCCCATTACTTACTGAATGCACTATTTTTATTGTATGAGCAACAGGAGGTATAAAGTTGAAGTAATACATTTCAGGTAGATATCTAGTTTTGAAATGAAGATATTAAGGATGAAAAAGGTGAATCTGTCTGTACTTAAACCCAAGACTTACTAAGTAAATATATAAATACCAACCAGGGGCTTTCTGTCAGAGATAGGGTGTTGGAGAAGGGCTTGAGTTGATATTCAGAATCTTTCATCTGCACAAAACCTCAGTCCAAAGAGGATATACTTGTGACTTTGGAAAAATAAAAATTAAGAAACTAGATTTATTCTGTAATATCCTGTATTTGTTCATTTAATGTTTTTGCTAATATGTTTAATAAGTGACAGGTTGAACCTGGTTGAATCTGCTAATATGCAAGGTAAGGCAGAAAACCATGTTGCCTGTGGCACTTGCTGGAGGTAACCATAGAGAGTAGGTATGAGGGAAGAAGATGAGCCTAACTTGAAAAGATTAGTGTGATCCCTAGAAGCTTGGGAGATCAGAGACTTATTCAACACTTGAGTTCTATTTCCATGATACTTTGATCTTGAAAGCACATGGAGCTGAGAAAACTAATTTCAGGAATTCTAACTGTAAAAATAGAAGAAATGTTAAAGTGAACATCTTCAAACTCCTAACATCTCTGAAAAAGGGGTAATCAGAGGAAGACTCGTAGATTCAAGGCAAGCTGGGGATTTTAGGATTATAACTGAAATAGGGCAAAAATTCCAAATTATTCCCAAGTTGGAAGGAGCAAAATAGAGAAAGTTTTTGTTCATAAGTTGGCCTGGGAACTTTGAGGAAAATGAGATATAAACATAAAACTTACTCTGCTGTTAGCTTTCCTGTTAGTTTCTCTTCTTTGCCCAGGAATACGTGCCTCCCAGGTCTGGCCTTGGTGCTCATTGTCAGCTGGGACTTCATAGTGACTGTTGGTAGAACATCTCCATTTTGATATGCAAATGGTCTCTCTGTGTGGCCTTGTTTGGATTTCCTGACAGTTTGACAGTAGGGGTTCAAGAGAGCAAGGTAGAAGTATACGACATTTTTATGTTTTGCTTCATAAAAATGTCTCTTTTCTATACTCTATTAGGACAGACACAAACATCCCCCCACTAGTTCAAGGGAAATGGGGGGGATCTGGGCCCTCATGCTACCTTGAATAATTTTAAGGTCACATTGAAACCATATAATAATATAAAATATATTATTGCATCAATCTTTGGAAGATATAATCGCTAATAATAATTGTGCATAGTCTAGTCTGACAAAGTTGAGAAAAGAGCAGAGATGTGGCCTGTTCAACCTCCACTGGCCATTCCTGCTGATTTGTACTTCCCAGTTTCACTGTGCCTCTCTCTCCATGGTTCTGATTGTTTGATTCTATATATTCATTCAAAACCCAGCTTTAGTCTTCTCATATGTCTTCTCTATCTCTAGATTTTTGCGTAAATGGGAATATCATTATATATTTTTTTAAATAGAGTGAGGAGAAATAATATTTTTAGAGGAAGAGTAATTGAAATATTGTGATTGTGTTTGAATAGTTAGGGATGTTTAGACTTGAGCACAGGATTTTATTTTTATTTATGTTTTATTTTTTAGATAGTGCAAAATCAGGGATTTTTGACCAATTTATTACAGGGTTCTGAGGCCCTATTTGTGAAGGTAGATGTAGGAGGCTGTTGAAGAAGAGATTGATCACACAGTTTACCAGACAAAAGAAGTTTTGATGAAAATATTTGGGACCAGTATGGCCAGTCAGAAACATCTGGAGAGTAGATAATTAAATGTAGTCATTTTTTTTTCTGAATGTTTTTTTTTTTTTGTAAGAGAAAAGTAAGAGGGAAGGAGTCTTTATTAATAAAGACACAGGGAGGACAGTTGCTGATAAGTGACTGTCCTTAGAATAAGATTGATGACACTGTAAAGTCCTTGTACTAAGGAATACAGAAAGAAAAAAAAAATGGCAGAAGCCTGTGATTTTGCTTCTTTGTTCAGACTTGCCATTCTCCTCTTCTATTTTTGCAGACCATCTGTGGATGTATTTTCTGGATTATTTTTCCCCTTTTCTATGTTTACTTTCTCCTATTACTTTTCAGAGACTTTGTAAGATTTCCCTCCATACATTTTACTTTTGTGGTGAAATATGTCACAAAGAGCTTTTCTCAGAAAGGCCACTTCATCATTTTTGGAGTGGGCAGAAATGGTGTGTTTAGAATAGCCAATTCTCTGTCCTTTGATGTTCCTCACAGAGAGGCACACTTTTGTTCTGTGGGCTGGATAAGCATGTATCTTATCGCTGCTGATCTTTCATTGAGTGGTCTGCATCTATAGGGATGAGAGAGAGCCTTGTTACAATGTGCTGGAAAAGGTAGATCTTTTGGACATAGAGTATAAACTAGATTGGTGACTTGACTAACTCAAGGTGAAGATGTCTGAAATCTATTATGAGTGCTGAATCTATGAGAAAGCTAAGTTGAGTGAATGAAGGTGTGGGCTAAATCTATATTTAATCACATGTCATACATTAATTTATTTTCTTTCTACAGAACAAGCAATGTTCTAGGTAATGAAATGAAAGGCAGAGTGTGAGAGTGAGAGCACACATGAGAAAAATTTAGAGTGAAACAAATAACCATAATAGATACTGGGATTACTTATAATTATAAAAATGAAAACCAATTAAATATTGAACAACATGAGAATGATAAAAGAAAATGTCATACACACATATAGCTCTGCCTGCAGCCATTAAAATAATATTAAATGATCTGAAAAAAATTTTGCATTTTTAAGATACAAATAAGGATATGCAATCTAATTCAAATTCCATAAAATATGTCTATAGGTAAAAATTGAAAATATATATTTTAATTTATTATCACCTATTGACAGAGTAATAGCTTATTTTAATGCTCAACTTCCTTCTTTTTATATATTTCACAGTTCAAAAATACAAAATTTTCTCATTAGTATTTAAGTAAAAACTATTATTTGTATATATGGCAATGAGAATATTTTATGATAGGACTCAGAAAGAGTCATGTTCTAAGATAAAACATTGACTAATAGGAGAATGCCTTTAGACTCTCAATTGTCTTAAAAAATGAAGTTGGAATGCCTGAAATTCTCAGTAATGGGAACACTTTAGGAATGGTGAATTATTAGCAGATAGGATGGAAATTTTATTTTATCATGTCAGCCTCTCACTGAGAAGTAGATTAAAACAATCTTCCAATCTTGAGATACCTTGAGAGATACCTTGATTTTACATAGTAGGCCTATCTAGTTCTTCCCAGTGTTTATAATATAATTGGAAACTTTAAATAACCTTTAAATTATAGAGTTTTCAAATTATTTTTTATTGTATATTTTAAAATAGGATTTACTTATGGGTCTTTTTAATGCCTCAGAAGAAAATGGTTAATCCTAAAAATACCATTTCTGTTGAAGCATTTCCACATTAGATGACATTGAGGAGTCCTGAAAATGTCAAAGGAGATTTATTATTTGACTAGAGGCCTGTGCATGAGATTTGTGCACTTGGTGGAGTCCTCAGCCTGGACTGCACCTTCTCACCTTCTGGGAGTCCTTAGGGGACATCCTTAGCACTGCCACAGAGGCAGGAGAGGATCCCACCACTGCTGCACTCACCAGCTGTGAGTCTGGCTGAGCGTTCCCCCTGTGGGGGCACACTGACCACCAGGGGGCAGCTCCTGCATTGATCATCTTCCCCCTGGTGGTCAGTGCACATTGTAGCAACTAGCGGTTCCCCTAATCAGTCAATTTGCATATTAGCCTTTTATTATATGGGATTGTACAGATAATTTTACCTAGCAGCCAAAATAATGTGAAAGTATAACTTTAACCAGATACATATTTTAAATGATACAGCAAAAGTTGGAAGAAGATATAGAAAAGAAGTATTTCTTTCGTTGGTTGTTAATTAGCATTTTAAAGGTTTTTTTTTTTCTACCAGCATAAGCCAGAATGCTAATTTGAATTACAAGGTATTATTATACCACAAGAAGTGTGACAATATCTTCAGTTTGGAATAATAATTTTCATTTCTTTTAATTCTTCAAAGTGATTCTTTATTCTAGAGCTTAGTGGAGGCTAGCACTTATTCTAAGTATAAATTTAATATCTCTAAGAAAATTGAGAGGCTCTTTATATTTACTTATGACATTATAATCTATATAAGAAATCCTAAGCAATTTACAAAAATATAATTTTATAATTAATAAATAGATTTAGTTAAGCTATGTGATTCCTAGTCAACATATATTTTTAAATAATAGCTGTGTATTTCTTTAATCTACAGAACTTGTTTTATCATTTCTTTTAGTGTAGACCAGCAATTTTCAACCTTTTTTATCTCTTGGCACATGTAAACTAATTACTAAAAGGGTATAATTTGATTGACTTAAAAATATAATTATCTACACTTTTTACCCCAAAGTAACTTTTTAAAAAAAGTAGGTGCCTATAATTGTATATAAGGATTTCTGGTGTCAAGAATTAACCAATCAGCCCTAACTGGTTTGTCTCAGTGGATAGAGTGTCAGCCTGCAGACTGAAGAATCTCAGGTTGCAGGCTTGATCCCCAGTAGAGAGCATGCAGGAGGCAGCCAATCAGTGATTATCTCTCATCACTGATGTTTCTATCTCTCTCTTCTTCTCCTTTCCTCTCTGAAATTAATAAAAATACATTAAAAAATTAACCAATCAGATGCAACCTTATGAAGCCCATTGTAGACATCGTCTCCCTTGTACCTGAGAATTGTCCAGAGAACAGCCAGTGTTTCTGGCCATTATACAGCAGGGGTCGACCTATAACTATTCTTTTCATGGTCGAGAGAGTGGAGAGGCTGCATCCCCATTATGTGCCTAGACCAAAGCGGGGCCCTCTCTAAGGTGTGCTTTAATTCTTATCAGGACTTACTGTAGGCTTGGGGGGGGGCAGCATTGCAGAATCATGTATATTCTTACTGTATGGGAGGAATCCTTGGGATCCTAAACTGTCATAGCATCCCATATTTAGCCTATAAAATGGATCTCAATTTCACATGTTACATTCTTATGTGCTTTTAGAGTGAAGACTTCTTTCTTCTACGATTTTGAAACAAGTGAAATAATTGGTATTTCTTTCTTAAGAGTGATTTTGAACCCTTTGAGTCTCAGTTTGCAAGTTTACCTTGCAACCTCAACTTTCTGATAATCTAAAAATTTATTGGTTTATAGATTATATGGGTTGTCCTCATCATTATAGTAATTTGATATGTTTTTAAATTTTTCTATTTCTTAAAAAAATGAAAATCTATTTCTAAATAATAGTAGCCAACTATTGGAAAGTAAATATTAAAAGTACCATCATTAATAATGTTTCAAAACATACTCTATGGATATATATATTTAACAAAATGTGTAAGAGCTTTATACTGAAAGTGATAAAACACTGCTGAAAGAAATTAAAGAATACATAAATAAATAGAGATATGTACTATCTTTATTTTTGGGAAGCTCAACATTTTTTTTTACTTCTCCAAGTGATATAAATTCAATTCAAACCCCAATCCTCAAATGCTTTTTTGTATGGTATGAATTGAAAGTCTGATTCTAAAATTTATGTTCAAATGCAAAATCTGAAAATCACTAAAGCAGTCTGAAAGAACTTGAATGATTTATACTACCTAATTTCAAGTCTTATTTTAAAGCTCCGGTAATCAAGTGAGTGTAGTATTGGAAGAAGGATAATCAAATAGAATAATAGACTCAGTGTAGAGCAGTGGTTCTCAACCTTCCTAATGCCGCAACCTTTTAATACAGTTCTTTATGTTGTGGTGATCCCCAACCATAAAATTATTTTTGTCGCTACTTCATAACTGTAATTTGCTACTGTTATGAATCTTAATGTAAATATCTGTTTTCTGATAGTCTTAGGAGACCCTGCTAGCTGTTTGCGACCCACAGGTTGAGAACCACTGGTGTAGAGTCAATAAATAGACTACTTAGTTATCAAATTTCAAGTTAAAGTCACTTTCTCACTAAAATATCCTGTCTCTTGCAACTACAACAAGTTCTTCTGCTAAACTTTCTTACTGTCCTCTGCTTTTTCATCTACTTCATAGTACTTACCACAGCAATCAATGATTATTTATATAATTATTTGTTTATGGTTGTTTCCCTATAAGACCTTATATTTATAATGAGAACTACACATCCTTTATTTATTAGTATAAAACTGAATGCATTGCCTGGTACATATTTAATGCATAATAAATACAATGAACAAAAGATATTAAAGATGTGTGAAAGATAAATAATTTGAGATTTTACTGCTTTATAACTGATGACCATTTATGTATATTTTCAAAACTGATAAAAAATGACATATTCAGGAGACTAGTATTTTGCTGTATTGATATTGATGACAGTATTTTTTCATTGCTTCTCTCTATCCTCATCTGGTCTTTAGCTGTTCTCGTCACATTTTTGTAAGTGTTCGTTCTCTTAATTTCAAGCAATCAGAAGCAAATTTGCTTCTTTGCTAGTGATAATGTTCAACACATTGTATTTCATTTAAGAGTGAACTCTTTAAAATGAATCATTGGATTCCTCAATTTTCCAAAAGATTGCAACCTGACTTGTTTTTTTTTAAACTTTGTATTTTCAAATGATTTGAGAACCACTAAAAGTTTCAAATATAGTACAATAAATTTCCTAAAACTTTTACACAAATTCCCTAATGTTAATATTTCATATATACATTTTTTACTCTTCCTCTTTCTTTTTTTCACCTCTCTAAATAAACACATACACACAAACATACACATGTATTATGAGACCACACGAGTATATATATTTTTTTTTTCAAAAATTTGAAGAAAATTTGCAAGCAAGATGGCCCTTTTCTAAATACTTAAGAATATATGTTGCCTAAAATCAGGATATTTTCTTACATAATCAAAATAAAATCATCAAAATCAATTAATGTTGAAAATATTATCAAATTATTTCTTCAGTTTTCTCATTAATGTCCTTATTAAAAAAAAATGTTTTTTTTTTTGAAATCTAAACCTGGGTCACATACTGAATTTAGTTCTTCTATCTCTTTGTTTTTCATGACTTTAACATTTTTTTAAGAAATCTGGCTATCCGTTTTCTAGACTGTTAATTTTTGTTTGCCTGATTTTCATCATGATAAGATTTAGATCAGGTGTTTTTGTTTTTATTTTTTGTTTTTTATAGAAATCATCATATAAAGCTCTTGATGATTATGTCATCATATGTCAACTTTTCCCATTAATTGTGATGAATGAAAGATATTGTCATTTGATTGAAGTGTTATTGGACAGGCTTCTATATTTTCCATGTTAATTAATAAGTATGATGTAGATATTTTTGACAAACATTTTGTTTGTTATAAGTTTTCCCACTAAATATTTATAATATTTAGGTTTATTATTCTTATTCTTATCTGAAACAATTCACAAGATGAATGCCAAATGGTAATTTTTTCTATTTTTATTTGTTTAGAATCCACTGTAAGGAAGAGATTTTTCTGCTCCATTTATATCTATTTGGACTCACAGATTATTATTCTGTCCTCTGAACTATGATGTATCCTTCTCATTACTTATTTTTGTTGCTCAAAAGTCTCATTGTCTCATTGATTTCTTTAGGGTTTTTCTCCCTATCTTCGGTTCAGATATGTCTTACTAAGGCATTTGCAGCATTTCACTTTCAGTTTCATTTAGCATAAAGTCATCAGTCTACAAGACCAGCATAATGTTCCCTAGATGGTAAGATAGTCAAAATTCCTGCAGCCTACAATATAGTACAGAACTACAGAGCTGGCATACCCTAGAAGCAATATGGTAAATATAGTGTAATTCCTGCTAAAATAAAATAGTTCCTGGTGTTGCCTATTTATTTGGATAAGGAAAAAAGAAAATACTCCCCAGGTCAATAGCTACATGCCATATGTGTTTTATATCAGTTAAACTGGGAAATAAGTCTTTGATGGTGTCATTAGTTCCCAATTCCCTCCTAGTCCTGTTTTATCTTTTGATATACTAGGGCAGTGGTTGGCAAACTGCAGCTCAAAGCCACATGCAGCTTGTAAGCCAGAGTTTGCCACTTTGTTGACTAATGCATTTGCTGACCACTGTACTAGAGAAGAGTTAGAGAAGTATCAAAGATTTTCACGTGGCCCTTCATATGAAAGAAACCACTATTCCACTTTTAGGAGAACCTATATAATAATGCACCCAGATGCCAATGATGGCTGTTATAGTATGCTAGAGGCCTGGTACACAAAATTCATGCATGGGCCATGTGTCCTTCAGCCCAGTCTGCACCCTCTCCAATCTGGGACTACCTTGAGGAATGTCTGTCTGCCCATTTAGGTAGGATCGGGCCTAAATGGGCAGCGGGACATCACTCTCACATACAGGACTGCTGGCTCCCAACTGCTCACCTGCCTTACTGATTGCCCATAACTGCTTTTGCCTGCCACCCTGATCACCCCCTAACCACTCCCCTGCCAGCTTGATTGATGCCTAACTGCTCCTGTGCCAGCCTGATTACCCCTAATTGCCCTCCCCTGCAGGCCTGGTACACCCCAACTGCTCTCCCCTGCTGGCCATCTTGTGGTAGCCATCTTGTGTCCACATGGGGGCAGCCATCTTTGACCACATGGGGGTAGCCATCTTGTGTGTTGGAGTGATGGTCAATTAGTATATTACACTTTTATTAGATAGGATAGAGGCCTGGTATATGGGTAGGGGCCAGCTTGTTTGCTCTGAAAGCTGTCCTAGATCAGGGTGGGGGGTCTCTTGGGGTGTGGGGTGGCCTAGATGAGGGGCCTGTGGTGGTTTGCAGGCTAGCCATGATGCCCAGTAACCCAAGTGGAGGCCCTGGGATCTGGTATTTATTTATCTTATATAATTGAAATTTTGTAGCCTGGAGCAGAGGCCAGGACCAGCCAGGAAGTTTGGCTTGCTCCATCACTGAGGAAACCCAAAACTCCTGCTTGCTCAGTGGCCACAGCCATTTTTGTTGGGATTTATTTATCTTCTATAATTGAAACTTTGTAGTCTTGAGCAGAGGCCCGGGCTGGCCAGGGTGTGCAGGAAGCTTTCCTCCATTAATGGGAAAACAGAAGCCTCCTTCTCACTCCATGGCCACATCCATCTTGTTTGGGTTAATTTGCATACTCACTCCTGATTGGCTGGTGGGGTGGCTTGTGGGTGTAGGGTAGGTGTGGTCAATTTGCATATTCCTCTTTTATTAGATAGACTAGAGGCCCAGTGCACAAAATTCATGCATGGGGGGGGGTCCCTCAGCCCAACCTGCACCCTCCCCAATATGGGAGCCCTCAGGGAATTTCCTACAGATGGCTTAGGCCCACTCCCCATGGTTCAAAGGTTACCCCAACTACTGCCAAGCATGCCCTGATGTCTGCTGTCAAGCTGTAGGGCCATCCTCGCCTAATGGGGCTGGCGATGGTCCTAGGAGCCTGTGGGCATGAAGCCCATCTTTGGGACCCAGACTGCTTGATACCATCTTGCCCCTAGCCAGTAGGCACCTACATATACAAATTAACTGCCATTTTTGTTAGGTTAATTTGCATACTATTCATTGGGTGGTGGGCATTGTCGAGATACAGTCAATTTGCATCATTCTCTTTTATTAGTGTAGATATTTATTTTTTCTAAATATTTTTTGTTGATTTCAGAGAGGAAGGGAGAGAGATAGAGAAATAGAAATCAATGATGAGAGAGAATAATTGATTGGCTGCATCCTACATGCATCCTACTGGTGGGGGGTAATTGAGCTCACATGCTGGGTATGTGCCCTTGGTCAGAATCGAACCTAGGACCTTTGAGTCCACAGGCTAACATTCTACCTACTCAGCAAAAACTGGTTAGGGTGGAAAGAGCTTCCAGCCTGCAGACTGAAAGGTCCTGAGTTCGATTCCAGTCAAAAGCATGTACCTGTTTGTGGGCACATCCCCAGTAGGGGGTGTGCAGGAGGCAGCTGATTGATGTCTCTCTCTCATCAATGCTTCTAACTCTCCATCCCTCTCCCTTCCTCTCTGTAAAAAAACAACAAAAATATATTTAAAAATAAAACTGACTAGGACATAGTAGAGATATTTTAAATACTCAATAAACAATGGAAATTTTGAAAGGTTCACTTAAACTATACTGAGGTTGATTCACGTTAAAGCTTTGTTGATCAACTGATATTCATTGAAGAGAAACCAAGATGGTGTCACAGGTGAACACCTAACTGCTGCCTCACACAACAATTTCAAAACTACAACTAAAAGACAGATTGGACATCATCCAGGTCCAGAGGAAAGTTGGCTGAGTAGAAATTCTACAATTAGAAGGAAAGAAAGGGGATCACAGAGACTCAGAAAAGCTGAAAAAACCTGAGGTATGGAGACATGTGCGTGGAGAGAATGGGTGGTGGTGTACCTGGCTGGCTTCCTCTGGTGGGAGGGAGATGGAGACTCCAGACAGCACTGAAACCCTTATCCTAGTGCACTGAACCCCACCTCTGGGTGAGTCTTATTTGGGAGGAGTTTGGACTGTGAGTCTTATTTGGGAGGAGTTTGGACAATTTCAAAACTACAACTAAAAGATAGAAAGGACATCATCCAGAATCACAGGAAAGCTGGTTGAGTGGAAATTCTACAAGTAGAAGAAAAGAGAGGGTCTCATGGAGACTCAGAGGAGCTACAAAAAGCTGAGGTACAGAGATGCACAATTGGAGAGAGCAGGTGCCAGAGTACCTGGCTGGCTTTCTCTGGTGGGAGGGAGACGGAGACTCCCAACTGCATTGGAACCCTTGTCCTACGGCACTGAACCCCATGTCTAACCAAAACTCATACAGAGGGAGTTTGGACTGTGAATAGGGAGAAGTCCAAGGAGATTTGGGGGAGCCACGAGAGGGCAGAAGTCTGCGGGCATGCACATGTGAGCAGAGGATGGTCTGCTGATTGTGCGCCTGGCTTGTGGGCAGGAGGCAGAGCCTACAGACTGCACTACTTCTAACTCCACTAAACCTTAGTTTCGGGAAAGACCCTGGGGACCCAGACTCATACGGTCCCAGAGTGCAGGGGAGCCGGAAAGACAGCGGTCTAGAGGCACTGCATGGGTGCACAGGTACAGCTATTACCCAGAGACTTATGACACCCAGTGGCCATGTAGAGCAGGGCCAACTGGAAAGCAAGGCGGCCCTTAAGCCCTGAGACACCACCCCTCCCAAGTTCAACAGAGAGGCTTTTGCAGTTTTGCAAGTTTCTATCATAAGGCTGAATCCAACACAGAAGTTCTCCTGGCATAGTGAAAATGCGAAGACAAAGGAAGAAATCACAAACAAAAGAAATGGAGGAAAATAAACAACTGGATATAGAATTCAAAACCATGGTTGTAAGGTTTTTCAAGAATTTCCTAGAAAAGATGGATAAATTTAGTGAGACCAAAGAGAAGATGATAAAGAACCAATTAGAAATTAAACATACACTGACTGAAATAAAAAATATTATACAGAGACCTAACAGCAGACTAGAGGAAGGCAAGAATCAAGTCAAAAATTTGAAATATAAAGAAGCAGAAAACAAGAAGAAAAAAGAATAAAAAAATGTGAAGATAATGTAAGGAGCCTCTGGGACAACTTCAAGCGTACCACCATCAGAATCGTGGGGGTGCTAGAAGTAGAGAGAGACCAAGATACTGAAAATCTATTTGAAGAAATAATGACTGAAAACTTCCCCCACCTGGTGAAACAAATAGACTTACAAGTCCAGAAAGCACACAGAACCCCAAATAAAAGGAATCCAAAAAGGACCACACGAAGACACATCATAATTAAAATACCAAGAGTGAAAGACAAAGAGATAATATTGAAAACAGAAAGAGGAAAACAGTTAATTACCTACAAGGGAGCACCCATACGATCGTCAGCTGATTTCTCAACAGAAACTATGCAGGCCAGACAGAAATGGCAAGAAATATTCAAAGTGATGAATAGCAAGAATCTACAACCAAGCTTATTCTAACCAACGAAGCTATCATTCAGAATTGAAGGACTGATAAAGAACTTCACAGATAAGAAAAAGTTAAAGGAGTTCATCAACTCCAAATGAGTATTATATGAATTGCTGAAAGGTACTCTTTAAGAAAAAGAAGAAGAAAAAGGTAAAGATAAAAATTATGAACAACAAATACATATCTATCAACAAGTGAATCTAAAAATGAAGTGAATTAAAAATCAGGTGAACAGAATAAACTAGTGAATATAATAGAACCAAGAGCTTAGAAAGGGAATGGACTGACAATTCTCAGGGAGAAAGCGGTGAGGGGAGTGCAAGGAGAGGCTGGACAAAAATCATACACCTAAGGATGAGGTCAGTGCTGGGGGAGGTAAGGGTAGAGGGAGGAGTGGGAGCCAGGTGGAGGGGAGCTATGGGGGAAAAAAGGGAAACAAATGTAATAATCTGAACAGTAAAGATTTATTAAATTTAAAAAAATGATATCCATCAAGTCCCAGCTCTTTGGTAAACAATAGAATGTAGGTCTCCAGATTATAGTGTTAACAACAGTGAGCATTTAATAATCTCAAGAAATGACTGCAGGTACTTTTGGTAAAGACTGAGATAAAAATATTCAGCCTTGGCCAGATGGCTCAGGATTGTAAATTCAGTTCAGATCAGGACACATAATCTGGTTCGATCCATGCTGGGTGCATTTGTAAAAAGTTCATAATGTTTTTCTCTTAGATGGGTCTCTCTCCTTCTCTTTCTCTCCCCCTCCTCACTTTTTTAAAATGAATAAAAAACATATCCTCAGATGAGGATTTATAAAGATACAGAATATACTGTTTTCCTAAAATATACCCAACTTCTGCTTTTTTCAAGATGAGACTATAGGTCTAAGAATTGATGTAAGCCTGGGGCAAAGGAGATGAAGTATCAATGGGACCCATATATATTTAGTCCTGGGTATCTCCTGACCAATTCAAGAACTTTTCATGGATCAAATCATTTTGATTCATGTACTGTCTGAGCACCCTGTTGTGTTAACTCACTTGCCTTGTTCTTATTACCATGATTTAGAGACATTATTTGTTCGGTGCTACCTAAGGCACACTTATCCTGATTTCATCTGCAGTATCTCTCATCAATCTGAGTACCCTAAAGTGAACAGCCTTGGTAGAGTTCTCAGAAATGCTGATATTTCTCCCCCCATCCCTCCACCCCATGCTATCTCATAGTCCTTAGAGCAGTGCCTAAATTTTCGTCTCTTGAAATATGAAAAATATTTGCATAAGAATTTTGACAATTCAATTTCAAAGAGATGACCCATCAGCAATTCTAGTTTTTAAAAAATCAACTATGTAAGTAAAACATTAGGGCTGAAAATAGCTGCTCAAGATGGCATGTTGAATCCAGAATATGTGGATACATATTAGCATGTTGACCACTGATAATATTTAGGCTGACCTAAAATTATATTTTCCTTCTTCATAAAATCACCACAGGGCCCATTTCCTTGCATCTTCCATGTGTTTATGCTATTATATTGGTACTAGAGGCCCAGTGCACAAAATTCATGCATGGGGGAAGGGCTTACCCAGACTGTGCCCTCTCACAGTCTGGGGGGCCCAAGACCCATCAGTCCAAAGAGGTAGGCCCCCCTTACCTGGCTGGAGCTCTGCAATGGATCACCCCTTCAGAGGGAGGTCCCACCCATCTGCCACAGCATGTGCCTCCCGCTTTGGGGCAATTGTGGAGTCACCTGATTGATTGATCATCCTGCTGGCCAGTGGCCTGGGCCTCCCTCTGCAGGGCTGGGTCCCTCAACCAATTGTATCACACCTTCCTTGACTGGCCTGGCACCAGTGGATGTCATAGTTTAGTTGTCTGGATGGTCATCCTGATGGTCTTTCCACTAGTCAGTCATTTGCCTGATTTTCATATTATGCTTTTATTATTATAGATGATTTTCAAAGTTTTACTTTTTCGTATTTAAGCCTATTTTCTCAAGCTTTACTTTATAATTTGTATTATATGATTCGTCTGTATAAGAAGGAATATTTCTCTAATTATAAGTCTATTAGTGAGGATGGGGTATACATAAGAATTGCCTTTATCTTGAAAAGTATATACCTCATTTGAATATGCTATAAACATTAAAGAGAGGAAGAAAAAAGTTTATCATTTGGTGAGAAAGAGGCTGCTTAAGTTGGCAGAGGAGCTTGGGGAGAGCTGAGGTGGGGGGGAACTATGAGTTTTGAAATTTCTCATGTACTTCACATTCTAAAACACACACATTTATAATCTGTATTAAATTTCACATAGGAGATTTGGAAAATCAGTGACTTCTATTGTCATTGCAGTTTGGCAACCTGTAAGATTTATCTTGAGTTAATTACTAGCTATCTTATTGCTAGTGCTGCTAGAAATAACAGATTTTAAAAATTATATATTTCATATTTTAGAAATTTGTATTTGTAATTCCTTGCCTTTAAAGTTTCTTGTCTTAATTCCCTTAGAAACAACCATCCTATGCATCATTTCTTGAATTACTTTTGCCAGTCATACTATTCTATCATAGGAACAGCAAGGATTTCCAAACTTGCTTTCATTCAGCTCTTTAATCATGGTGATCACAGGGAATAATTTAATTTTCTCTTATATAACTGGGTATCATGGGCAACCAGCTGTCCATCTATTAATAATGATGGAATTTTCATTGCCTTTAGCAGTGAAAGCAGATAATTAAGCTCACATTTCTTCCATTTTAGTTCAGTTCTCTTATCTATAATGTATTCTTAGTTCCAAAGTCTGAATCAGACAGGTTCTCATTTGAAATCATGATAAATCATCTCAGTTGCAGGAAAAAAACAAACAAAAACAAAACAAAACTGGGAGGATATCTGGACATTGAGGCTTAAAAAGGGGTAGAAACTAATAGTAGTAGATCGAAGGTAAACAATGAATGTCCTGAGTACTACCAACACCTTCTCCTCTCTGAACATACACTACAATATAAAAGATGAGAACAATAGGATTTCACTCATATGTGGGACATAAAACTGAAAGCAACAAATATACAAAACACACACAGAGACAACAGTATCATGATTACCAGAGGGAAGGGGTTAGGGGTTAGTAAAATATAATGGGAGTTAAATATATGGTGACAGAAGAAGATTTGACTTTGGGTAGTGGCCACACAATGCAACATACACATGATGTAGCTCAGAACTACACATTTGAAACCTACATAATCTAATTAAACAATGTCATCCCAATAAATTTAATTAGAAATTTAAAACAAATTAAAAACAAAATATGAAAGATGTAGAAGATTTGAACAACACATCTAACAAGAGTGATGTAAGGAGTACACAGAACCTGGTACCCAACTGTGAGAAAATACCCATCATCACAAAGACATGCAACATTTTCAGGGCTGCAGCCTGCCTCGTCTGTAGACACAGCTTAGGGCAACATTATTCTTCTACAGGCCTTCCTTTCTAGTGCATACCACTAGAACTGTTGTTAAAAATTCCTTGTAGTCCATGTGGATACATTATATTAGACTAAAAGTTATGTAAATATCCATAGTGTATAGATGGGTAAAATATATTTTATATATAACCCCTGTGTGTTGTGCCAGTTACCATGTTTCTGAGAGAAAATGAGGGCATGAACACTGATTCAATGGTTAGTTTCAATGACCTATCTTTGGGATAAATTAATCATAAGAGCATAAAGTTACCTTATCTTTCTGTAGGTAAGGTTTAACTGAATAAAAAGTTATTAATACAGTATACTAGAGACCTGGTGCATGAAATTAATGCACAAGGGGTGATCCTCAGCCCAGCCTGTACCATTTCCAATCTGGGACCCCTCAAAAGATGTCTGACTGCAATTGTACATCCCTCTCACAATATGGGACTGCTGGCTCCCAACTGCTCTCTTGCCTGCCTTCCTGATTGCCCCTAACCACTTCTGCCTGCCAGCCTGATTACCCACTAACTACTCTCCTACTAGCCTGATTGATGCCTAACTGCTACCCTGCCAGCCTGATAGCTCCTAACTTCCCTCCTTTGCCAGCCTGGTCACCCCTAATTGCCCTCCCCTGCAAGCTTGATTGCCCTCAACGGCCCTCCCTTGCAGGTCTGGTCCCTCCCAACTGCCCTCCCCTGCTGGCCATCTTTTGGTGGCCATCTTATGTCCACATGGAGGTAGCCATCTTATGTGTCAGAGTGATGGTCAATTTGCATATTATTCTTTTATTAGATAGTACTAGTAGCCTATTGCACAAAACTTATGCACATTAAAAGGGGATTAATTAGAGGAAATAATTTAATATTGCTATTTGCCATTTCTCTGTAATAGAAGTATCAGAGATGAAAGAAAATTAATGAAATATATATGAAAATATTCCTCCTGTAAAAGTCTGGGGAGCACCACAGGACCCAGAGTCAAGCCCCGCCCACCTGTGCAAACCTTGAAATCATGCAAGACCCAGACTTGGCTGGCATTAACCTCATTGGGCAAGATCCAGACTCCACCTCTGTTGAGCCATGCTGGGCAGGGGCGCATGCTGAGTGGGGGGAACAGCCTCAGATCCCATGGTACACCCTCAGGTCCCCTACCTGGCACCAGGACAAGGGGGTGCGGCCTGAGGTTTCACATCAAGCCCCACTGGGTGGAGGGTGTGGCCTGAGGTCCCCTGGCTCGGCATCAGGGGGTACAGCTTGAAGTCCCCCAGTCAAGCCCAGGCACAGCCTCAGGTCCCCTGCCCCAGCCTAGTGCCATGCAGCCTCAGGTCCCATGCGGATTGCTCATTACAGAAATACCACCTCTGCTGTGGGCATAGCCATCTTGTTTTTGGGGAACTCTGCCTCTGCTGTGGGTGTGGCCATCTTGTGACAGTGTGAGGTTTAATTTGCATATTACCTCTTTATTGTATAGGATAATTTTAAACTTGTTATAGATCAGTCATTATTGATAAACTTATTCCTACCGCAAATTATTATGAAATTAAAGTGATAAAAATGCACTTTAAAACATTTTCTAGTTTTGAATAACTGTATTTTTCAAAATATTCAATGTATATATTAAATATTTTAATTTATATTGCATCAGAATCATAATTATACTTTATGGTATTTTATTGAAAACTGGGTAACAATTGAAATTTTATGAGGAAGACCCCATTTCTTGTTTTGGAAATCTCCTTTTTTCTGTTTGGACAGAATTCTACTTTGCAGCCTCCTTATGCAAAAAGTAACTACAGCCAAGAGCAGTTTGGCTCAGTGGATAGAGCATTGGCTTTCGGACTGAAAGGTCCCAGGTTCGATTCCGGTTGGGGGCACATCTCCACTGTGGAGTGTACAGGAGGTGGCTGATCGATGTCTCTCTCTAATCGATGTTTCTGACTTTCTATCTCTCTCCCTTCCTCTCTGTAAAAAATCAATAAAATATATTTAAAATATATATATATATAAAGTAACTACATTGCACTTAATATTTTGAATTTAACTAATATTTAACAAGTGCCCAGTAGCCACATGACAGTATAATAGCATTCTTCTCTTTAATTGCCTATTTATTCCAAGATTTAAGATGCTCAGAATCTAAGCAATTTCACAATATGAAAAACATAATAGTTCCCTTATGGAAAATTAACACTTTTAAAAAATATCCCAGAAACCAAAGAAAAAGAAAAATCATGTCTCTGAATATTAATAACTCCCAAAGTTGTAATTTCTTATGGAAGCAGTATTTTTTTCCAGACATTGAACAGCATTCAAAATAGATCTGGCATATCAAGAAGAAAAGAAAGTGAGTAATAAAAGAAAAAGAAAAACTCTGTACCTGAAATTGACAAAATTTTAAGGACTTAAAGGAGTTGAATTCCACTTATTAACATACAAAGGTTTCTGGGAGAGCAAAGTGGAAATTGGTATCAATGATATAAATAAATCCATATTATAATCAAGCAGAAATAGAAGTGATATCCCAAAACATATATCTTAAATCTGAAAATATTTCTATGATAAAGGGCAGAGTTAAGATTACAGCTTTCTCCTTTTTAGTAGACAGATGGGGATGGGTTAGTATTAAGGGACTATTAGCAATGGATACAATGATGGGCTGGCTCTGGCCTTATATGAAAAATTGGGGTGGGATAAAAATTATAATGCCTAGATTTATCTAGAATTATCTATTTTAAACTTGTGGCGGGCAGTTAAAAATTTGAAAATTATCAGAATATCCTTGGCAAGGTAAGCTGCAGCATATCATCCACTCCACAGCTGGGCAGGATTGAGCCTCGCAGTGATCATTAGGAACATTAGTGTATAGTAGGATGAGGCAAAACAATTAAAAATTTTTATTGTAACTTGGTCTAATACAATCCTGTTGACATATCTAGTTGATAGAGAGATTTATATGGGATGACAGGCTTATGTTTGGTAGAAGAGCTGTAAAAGCTTTCAGTATTGGGTAGAAAAAAGCATGTGAAAACCACATGTATTCCTACAAAGAGTGTGCTATCTGAAGGCAGATTGCTGAGAAAAATGGTCTTCGTAGGAAAGCTTTTAGTCCTTGCTCTCACAGCTTCTACAGTGAAAGCAGTGAATGCACCTTTTTAATGCTACAGGATTGATAGCCCTGGTCTCCAGGAGAACAGAGGCTTCTGCAGTAGCTTGGGTCAGATACAAGTCGTAAAGAAGAAATGCTACTGTCACATACTAGGGAGTGAGTCACTTAATCTGATGCTGAAAACTATTTGAGGGAGGTTCAGAGAGGGTAGTTATCAGATAACAAAAAGGTTGTGTTTTGCACTTTTTTTTTTTTTTGCATGAATAGAATACCAGCCGGTGTGGCTCTGTGGTTGAGCATTGACCTATGAACCAAGAAGATACTATTCAATTCCTGGTCAGCGCACATGGTTGTGATCTTGATCCCCAGTAGGAGGCATGCATGAGGCAACAGATCAAAGATGATCTCTCATTATTGATGTTTCTATTTCTCCCTCTTTCTTCTTCTCTGAAATCAATAAAAATATATTTTAAAAAATCATTGTATTTTTAAAAAATAATTAAACATGCATTGATATTTCTAAATGGTTTAGATATATGTCCTCCTATGTAGAACCCAATTCTCAGTATTCTCCAATATGAAACAGGAATGTTTTCATTGCTGTATCCTAGACATGAATTTATAATGACATAATATATGAATTTCCCACAGCTGTATCTATGATAAAAGTAACTGTGATCACTGAATACTGCCTTTCAAGCATTTTTCTAAGCACTTTACATAACCTACCTCATTTAGTGCTTTTAATAACTCCATGAATAAGGGACAATTATTATCTCCATTATTTTAGATGAAAAATTGGAAGGTTGGTGTAATTATCTTACCCAAATAATCAGTGGTGAGGCTGGTACTGGAACCCAGGACTGGCCAAACAGATCCTTGCTCTTATTTAATTTATGCTGCTACTGCAGCTATTTATACTTGACTCTATTGAGAAAGAGGAAATGACAGGCTCCTATTCAAGAAGATGCATTTATTTATTTATATGTTGGTAAAAAAAAAAAAAAAGTGTGTTCCCTTGTAATGAGAACTCTTAGGATTTCCTCTGCAGGCAACTTTTATACATAAGACACAGCAGTGTTAACTATAGTCATGCAGTTGTACATCATATCCCAGAACTTACTTATAACTGGATGTGTACCTTTTACCTTCTTCCAATTCCCCCACATTCATCCCCCACCTCTAGTAACCACAAATCTGATCTTTTCTGTAAGTTTGGTTTATGTTTAGATTCCATATATAAGTGAGATCATATAGTATTTGTCTTTCTGTGTCTGACATTTTGCTTAGCATAATGCTCACAAGGCCTATGTATGTTGTCACAAATAGCAGGATTTCTTATTTTTTTATGGCTGAATAGTATTCTACAATGTGTGTGTGTAAATGTGTGTGTGTGTCTCCATTCTTGTCATTGGTCATGTATGTTGTTTCCCTGTCTTAGCTTTTGTGAACATGAAGGTGCAGATATGGTGATTTTATTTCCTTCATATATATCCAGAAATGGAATTGCTGTATCATTTGTAATTAGAGCTAGAATTTGAACACAGGTCTTTCTGACTCGCAATCTTGTGTGCTTTAACCTTGTGCCACATAGCTCCTCTTTCTTTTTAAGATTGTTAATGCATTTCAGTTTCCTGAGAATTCCAACAGTTCTCCAGCCCCCTTGACTCAATACTCTGGCCCATCGGTGCAGATATAGCATCCTTGTAGAGAATACTGGTCTCAGTACCAGCTAGAATTTATAAATACCAGCTGCAAAAGAGTTCCTGTGGGAGCACAGTCCCAAAGATGGAAACAAGTTGAAAAAGATTATTTGGTTCAGACATACTTGTTCAATACATAAATTAGAAATGTCTCAAATGAAGATAAAACGAGTGAATTGCTCAGCAGATAAAACCTGAGTAGACCTAAATGCTGCTGCATTCAGAGCAGACAGTAAGTGGATGAACGAAAATCAGGGAGACTACCTGCCAGCGGGAGTTTCAAATTAGAATAGCTGCACTGTAGTGTGCCACACCAGCACAGCCAAGGTTCAGGGAGCCTGAGGAGGGGTGGTGGAGAAAACAGATGACAATATAGCTGAGGCCGGGCAGATCTCCCTTGCTTGGATGAGGACACAAAAAGACCCAGCCTGCAAGGAGGCTTTATTTTTTAGTGAGATCAAAACAAGGGTGGTGGTAAATATGTTTACAATGTTCTTGTGAGTTTTACTTTGTTTTGGCAGCACTTGCTGCACCTCTCACAGCCCATTAGCTTCCTAGGAAAGAACAAGGGAGGGCTATAAGGTCAAGCTTAATTATGTTAAGAGGGCTCTGCCCCCCAAGCTAGGACTTGTTTGTGGCCCTGCCACAGGTCCATCCAAGGCTTAACCCTAAAAGTGCTTCCCACACTGTAGACCTGTAATCTCATTAAGGTTAAAAGACATTAAATCTGGGAGAAGGCAAGTCATTGCTAGACATTTTTATTTTTTGTTTATTTAAATGCATCATCTGTATATTGTATTGTGTGTTCATGATGCCAATTCAAGCCTCCTTCCATCACTATTTTCCCCCATACCCTCTTTTATCCCCTCTTATCTCCCCTTGCCCTCTGATAATCACCATACTGTTGGCTGAAGACATTTTAAAATTAAAGTATACAATTACTCATATATCAAAATTTGGCAGAGTTTCAGAATAGTCAATGTAACAAATCTATCAGGTGCATGATATGGACTATTTGCCCTACCAAATTACTCATAAACACTGCCCTCATTACTGGATGTGAATGTGTGGAATTTGGAGAAAAGATCAGTGGCAGGTAATTTTCAGTGAAATATGACAAGTCAATGCCTTCAGATAGAACCTTCCTTCAGATCTGCTCTTGGCATACATATCACAGCCTATTTTAATCTACTGGAATTGGTTTTTTAGTAGCCTTTATATTGTGATGTAATTTTCATACCTTACAATTCACCCATTCACAGTGCAAAGTTCAGTCGTTTTTAATACATTCATAGTTATTAAACATCACTATTTCTAATTTGAGAGTGTTTATATTACCCCTTGAAGAAACTCCACACTTACGAGTAGGTGGCATTCTCCATTTCCCCACAACCTTCAGTGCCCCAGGCCTAGGCAACCACAAACTTTCTGACTGTATAGATTTTCCTATTCTGTATATCTATATTAATAAAAGGATAATATGCTAATTGGGTGGGATGACTGGCCATCTTCTGGATGTCCGACTTCCTTCTGGACAAAGCCACAGTGATGGGGGCAGAGGCAGTTAGGGTCAATGAGGCCAGCAGGGGAGGGCTGTTAGGGGTGACCAGGTAGGCAGGCAGAGGTGGTTAGGGGCAAGTGGTCCTAGATTGCAAGAGGGATGTCTGACTGCTGGTTTAGGCCTGATCCTCCTGAACTTGTTTTTCTAATTTTTTGTCTGTATACCACATATGATTTTCTATATGCCAGATCATATAATTTACCATTTGAGTTTTAATCCTTTATTTCCAATCTAGATGCCTTTTAATTTTTTAAGTTTTTATTTATAGATGTGAGAGATTTGGGAGCCCTCAGGGGATGTTCTACTTATTGACTCATTCATTCATTTCTTCTTATATATGTCCTGACCAGGGATGGAATCTGCAGCTTAGTGTATCAGGATGATGCTCTAACCAACTGAGCTACCAGGCCAGGGTGCCTTTTAATTTTTTTGCTGCTTTCTTTGACTGAAACTTATAGTACAATGTATAGAAATAGCTAACATTCTTGTCTTGCTTTCAATTTAAAAGAAAAATGTGCTCAGGTTTTTACCACTAAGTATAATGTTAGAGCTGTGCTCTCATAAATGCCTTTGTAAAGGCTGTAAAGGCTGAGGGAAATATCTTCTATCCTTAGTTTGTTGGCATTCATATAGGGTGTCACATTCTCTCAAATGCCTTTTCTTCATCAATGGAAATGATTGTGTGGTTTTTGTCCTTTAATCTATTGTTAAACTACATTACATTTATTAATTTTTAGCTGTTAAACCAAACACGTATTCCTGGAATACATTCTACTTTACCATTCTACTAGGGGACTGGTACATGAAATTGGTGCCACTGATGATCCCTCAGCCCAACCTGCCCCCTCTCACATATTGGGAGCCCTCAGGGGATGTCCTACTGATGGCTTTGGCCCACTCCCCTTTGTAGAAGGTGACAGGGCTACTCAGGGAAAGGCTCAAGCCCCATCATCCCGCTGTGCCAGCTACTGCCAGTCATTGCAGTTAGCTACATGTTTTCATCAACACAGACTCCAGTCCCTTCACCATGAAAAAATGACAGCTTTCTTTAGGCATTTTCAAGATGTGTCTTTCATAGGATATGACATTTCTTATTTTTTTTATCCTCACTGAGGATATGTTTCCATTGATTTTTAGAGACTGTGGAAGAGAGACAGAGAGAAACATCAACGTGAGAGGGACACTTTGATTGATTGCCTCCTACAAGAGCCCTGACCTGGGCCCTAGCCAGGGAGGAGTCTATAACCTAGGTACATGCCCTTGATCAGAACTGAACCCAGACCCTGCGGTCAGCAGGCTGAGACTTTATCCACTGAGCCAAACCACCTAGGGCAGGATATGATATTTCTTAGCCCTCCAGCAGTGGCCCTTTGTTTTTTCCTCCAGGAGTGTGGAGGAACATCCCTGAATCACCTTTTTCAATTCTTATACACACGTTACTAAGAATATTAACAGTATCATATAGGTAGCTTAGCCAATGAGTGGTCAGAAAAGGTGTTTCCTCTGTAGTTCACACCTATCGCCTCTGATCTCTGGCTCCACTCTTGCCAAGGCCTAAAGCCTTGGGGCTTGGGCAGCCCCCCCCCCCCCAGCTCCCTCTGATCACTGGCTCTGCCCCAGCCCAGGTCTAATACTTCTGGCCTAAGCTTGGGGTCTGAGCAGGGAACCCTCAGTTTCCTCCAATCACTGGCTCCACCCCATCCAAGGCCTAAAGCCTCAGTGCCTTGGCAGAGAACCCCAAGATTGATTGCCAGCTCTGCCCTGCCAAGTCCGCAAGCCTCTGGCCCATGCTTGGGTCCTGGGCAGGGGACCTCCCTCTCCCTCTGACCACTGGTTGTATCCCTGGTCAGGGCTTATGTCCTGGGCAGGGGCCCTTTAGCTCCATTTGATCACCTGGTTCTATGCCCTGCCCAGGAGCCCCCTGGCTCAGGCCCTTCCCGGTTGCTCAGGACCCACCCTGGGCCTACCTCAGAGTGACCTGGGTGCTGAGAAAATTCCCAGGACCCAGGCTGCTGGGCACCAATGTATGCAAATTAGCCTCCATCTTTGTTGGGTTAATTTGCATACTCACTCTGATTGTGGGCATAGCGGAGGTATGGTCAATTTGCATGTTTGTCTATTATTAGGTATGATACAATAAAAGCCTAATATTCTAAGTACCAGGTCCTGTGGTTGGCTGTTCAACCATTCAAAGTGTAATATGCTAGAGATAGTCTAAGGCTACTCAACTGCTCACTATGACATGCACTGACCACCAGGGAGCAGATGCTCCAACCAGTAGGTTGACATATTTCTGGAGTCAGGCTGATTGGAACTGAACAAGAATGACCGGACACACCTTGGGACCTTCCCACAGTCCTGTCCTGTCCAACCTCCCGCATCTCTTCCTGGCCCCAATTGTGGTCTCTTGGCCTGGCCTGCACCCTCTCAAAATCCCACAGGCTAGGCTGAGGGACCCCACTGGAATATGGATTTGTGCACTGGGCCTCTAGTTTATAATATTTGCCTTAATTATAGTGAAACAATCCTTACTTGGGCTTTGTGATTCTTTCCTGCAAGCTATATAACAAAATTTACACACCAATAGGTATTTAACTCATTGTCTAGGTATTGTCTTAATGTCATTTTCTTCTAACCAACTTTAGTATAGGACACATTTATTCATCTTGACATTCTTGTCATTAGCAAATGCTAATACTTATTTATTAGGTATTCAATAACTTTAGCAGAATCTGTCAGATTTTTTTCTAAACTATTGTCTACTTCTTCCTGTGATAAATTAGATTTTCTAGTATTCCACATTTTCTTGTATGTAGATAGGATCATTTGACCATATTTTACTTAATGAAAGTTGAACTGAAGTGCTCTGCTTCAGGCCTTCCATGTATGATCTTCATGCTCTTTTTGTTTCCCAACAACCTTAGAGGATGACAAACCATAAAATGTAGGAATGCTGATAGAAATGAAAGTATGCACAGTAAGAATGTTACAGTACTGTATTAAACTGCTCTGTATTTTGAATTACTGAAAGATAAAGTATGTTTTAAACTTCTTTATACATAACTAAAGGCCCATTGCACAAATTTATGCACTTGGACGATGCCTCAGCCTGGCCTGTGCCCTCTCGCAAACCGGGAGCTCTGGGGGGAGCTTTTAGAGCACCTAAGCCATCAGTCAGACATCCTGAGCATTGCCATGGAGGCAGGAGAGGCTCCCACCACTGCCTCTGCGCTCACCAGCCATGAGCCTGGCTTCTGAGTGAGCAGCACTCCCACTGTGGGAGCACACTGACCACCAAGGGGCAGCTCCTGCATTCACATTTGCCCCCTGGTGGGTCAGCACTCATCAGAATGACCAGTCAGTCCACCATTCGGTCATTTGCTTATTAGCCTTTTATTATGTAGGATACTCTGTAGATGAGGCCCCCTAGAACCATAAAAATGCAAAAACTTCACTGTTGATTCATTCTTGAATTGCCCCCACTTAAAATCAAATTGCCTCCCCTAACATGGAGCATGTGCTGTACCTTGGAATCTACTGAGCTTGACACTTTTTTTCTTTGAGCTTCATTTCTGAATACATACACATATACCATGGGATCTGTAATCTCTTCTCTGCCTGCCTCACTGGGTTGTCATGAGGAGATTCTGAGCTATTAAACCTATAAATGTTTCATCAAATGGTAAGGGATTGTTATTTTTAAGCCCAAGGATACACTCACAAGTAGCAGGTGCTGATTGGGGGAGGAAGACATGATTGTAGCTATGGAAGCTTTGCAGAGGGTTCTGCTGGCCTCAGAGGGGCAAACTCTGGCCAGCAGCCCTGTAGCAGTGGTCATCCCTGGAAGCACTGGGGGGCAGGAAGTTATAGGGGTGTTATGGAGGATGGCAAGGCCGAAGGGGAAGTAACTGTCAAACCTTCCTGCTTGGTGCCATTCTTTAAATTGTATGTGGCTGTTTCACAGCTGTACCTACTCAGAGTAGAGCTCCAATCTCCTGGAGTGGTGTGGGGGCTGGGCCAGGGTAGAACTAGGCAGGCTAAGAGGGTGAGTTTAGCCACACCCCCAGTGAGGTTCAGCACACTTCTGATGCAGAGACAGCATGCTGCTGATCCCAGGGGGCCACTCAGACCTTCCTCCACCAGATATGCAGCTGTAGGGATAAGAGGCATGCCTGGCCCTAGCAGAGGGCCACGGGCCCTGGGTGCCTTGGGGATGCTGACCCGTGGTCACCAGCATGCTATCGTTGTGGGTGTTTCTGTGGGGGTGCCAGTGGAAAAGATTGGGAGCTGGAGGTGCAGGCTGCAGCTACCTCTGAGATTGGGTCTTTTTCCTGCCAGTAAGCCTCCCTGTCCTCCTCGAGGTGCAGGGGCTGGGGTAGGTGTCTGTGCAGAGGGATTGGAAGAGCTCCCCATAGCCACTTCCTCTTCCTTCTTTGCAGTCTGGGCTTCTGTCAGGCATTCTCCTCAGATCCCTGGAAACTTGGCTATGGCTGCTGCCCCCTGTTGTGTGTGCAGCCTCCTACTGGTCTGTCAGTATGCAAATTGGTCATTACTGGGACACCATAATGAACAATTAGCAAATTTCCTCTTTATATGTATAGAATAGTGACACAGTGCACAAAATTCATGCACATTAAAAGGGGATTAATTAGAGGAAATAATTTAATATTGCTATTTGCCCTTTCTCTACAATAGAAGTATCAGAGATGAAAGAAAATTAGTAAAATGTATATGAAAACCTTCCTCCTGTCAGAGTCTGGGGCTCACCACAGGACCCACAGTCAAGTCCCCACCCACCTACATGCACCTCAAAATCACATGAGACCCAGATTCAGTCGGCCCCTCTCATTGGGCTACATCCAGACCTGGCCAGTCCCACCCTTGTCAAGATTTGCCAGGCAAGGTGCATAGCCTCAGGTCTCTGGCCTGGTGCCAGGATGGGGATCGTGGCCTTAGGTACCCCAGCCCAGCCCAGCCCAGCCCAAGGTGAGGGGCATGCCTTGAGGTCCTTTGTCAAGCCCTGCCAGGTGGGAGTGTGCAGCCTCAGGTCCCTTGGCCCACCATTGGGAGCGGGGCACAACCTCAGGTCCCCCATCAAGCCCTGCTAGGCAGAGTGCAGCCTGAATTCCCCCAACCCAGCAATAGGTGTGCACCTTGAGGTCCCCCGTCAAGCCCTGTCGGGTGGAGCCACTGTCTGTGGTCCCCTGTAAAGCCCTGTCATGTGGGGTACACTGCCTGAGGTCCCCTGTCAATCCCCACAGGGGTGGGGAGGGCATAGCCTTAGGTCCCTGCTGATTGCTAATTAAGGCTTCTTATGGGAACTCAGCTGTGGGTACAGTCATCTTTGTGATGGAGTGATGGTCAATTGTATATTCCCTCTTTCTTAGATAGGATTACAGTATCAAGGGCACTATTGATATACAAGATGGGGCAAAAGTAAGCTTATAATTGTGAGTACCCAAAACAGAGTTTATTCTTATATTAAATATTATATTATTTCCCACATGAACAATTCTAAACTTACCTTTGCCACACCCTGTAGAGTAAATGTTAAATTTTAGCATTTTCTGGTTGAATAAATGAATGAAACATTTTCTTCACCACTGGTCAGTATACATAGTATCTAATGGTTTTATTTTATACTTTGTGAACATGAAAATCACAAGCTAGATAAGAAAATAAGTCAAGTTTGAATTCCATGTGTTATACAAATGATTAAATGCACACACATTAGCCTTCATTTTACTCTTTTCAACAATTGAGGCAGTTGATTAAGTTATATCACATTTCCCTCTTCAGCACTTGTTAATTCAGGTCTCCTTACAGCAACAGTACTTATTTATATGTAATCAATTCAGTGTTTCCTAGAGTAGCAGTATCTCCATATATACTGCTATTCTTTCTCACACTATTCATCTGTCATCATGTTTTGTTTGATTATTTCACTTTATGTATTTTCTCATTTGGATTATCAGACTTGGGGCATTGAGATTTTAACATATTCACCTTGAGTAAAGTGTTCCTTTGTTCAACTTCAATAGAGTTCACTTTTAGTAAGATGAGGTTATAAATTTGGATTAGGTTCACTATTATCTACTATTGTACCCTTTTTACAGATGAAAATCACATTAATTTGTACTTATATGCCATAGAATTAATAACACAATATGCAACATGTAGTACTATAAAAGTTCGTTAGTATAATTGTGATACTAGACACCTTTTATAATACTTCTGGCCAAAAATTTGTGTGGAATTTAAAATTTTACCCTACCTCAAATTCTAGGATATGTGAAAGAATAATGAAATAAAATGAAGACTTAAATACTCCTCACTACTTAAATAATTATAAAATGAATTATTGAGTTATTGTGAACTTTACTTGCATGCAGAATAATTTCCATTTAGTATTTCCTAATCAAAAACTTGAAAAGGGCAGATTTTAATGTTAGCAATTTTACTAATATATCCTATTTTTCAAACATAGGTTTTGTCTAATTATAAATAGTGTGGCTTTTTAATATAAAATATTTCTTAGATCAAAAACTCAGGTATGAACTCTTGCAATTATATATCAGGCTCTATTCATCTGCTCTGGCATCTCTTTTGTATTCAAACACTTCATTCTGGCAGTATATTCATTTGTTTAATTTTCTTTTATCATTAAGTCTTTAAAGTCATTAACAAAATATTGCTGCACTGAGAGCTTTTGCACATGATGTGTATGTATTAAAGCTGTGTGACCTTTTCAATATTCTCTAGTTAATTTTGCTGGCAGCTATTTGTCATATAACTCAAACACTGTGGCTTTGCAAAAAAAAGAACAAAAAACACTAGGATTGAGTTATACATCTATGGTTGTATTAAGGCAAGAGATAAATTAAAAAATAAGTCTAGCTTTCAAGTGATGAAATAATTATTCAAAATAATAAGAGAATGAAAAGAGTAGATGATAAGAATGGATTTAAACTTATAAATTGGATTCCTATTTTAAATTTTTAATAAATCTTTATAGTTCAGATTATTACACTTGTTCCTGCCCCCCCCCCCTTTTAGCTCTCCTCCATCTGGCTTCCACCCTACCCTCTGCCCTTATCTTCCCCCCGCCATTGTCCTCATCCACAGGTGTACGGTTTTTGTCCACTCTCTTTCTCACCCCACCCCCTCACCTCTTTCCCTGAGAATTATCAGTCCACTCCTTTTCTATGCCCTTAATTCTATTCATGTGTTGACAGATATGTATTTGTTGTTCATAATTTTTATCTTTACTGTTTTCTTCTTCCTCCTCTTCTTAAAGAATACCTTTTAGCATTTCATATAATACTGGTTTGGTGTTGATAAACTCCCTTTAGTTTTTTTCTTATCTGTGAAGCTCTTTATCTGCCCTTCAATTCTGAATGATAGCTTTGCTGGGTAATCTTAGTTGCAGGTTCTTGCTATTCATCACTTAGAATATTCTTGCCACTACCATCTGGCCTGCATAGTTTCTGTTGAGAAATCAGCTGACAATCATATGGGTGCTCCCTTGTAGGTAATTAACTGTTTTTCTTTTGCTGCTTTTAATATTCTCTCTTTGTCTTTTGCTCTTGGCATTTCAATTATGATGTGTCTTGCTGAGCTCCTCTTTGGATTTCTTT